>JAEPRC010000144.1:0-70854 GCA_016758945.1 Mucor plumbeus
TTATTTTAATGTATTTACTTTATCTTTAATTATTATCTAATAAAAAAAATATTCATCTAAAAAAAATATACTGGAAAGAGTGTGAGAATAGTACAAAAAAAGAAAAAAATAACATAGGGGAAAAATAACAAACATTGTGCACTAAAAATTACTACTTGATCGCTCACTTAATTTTCGTTACTACTGTAAAAATATTTTGAAGGCGTATTAGGGTTCCCTAAGACGTCCCCAGACTGCCTATAGCTGTAGTGCGATCAGACAACAAAACGAATAATAGATTTATATATTTGTATCTGACAGGCATAAAAGCCTCTGTAGCTCAGTGGTAGAGCGTTGGTCTTGTAAACCAAAGGTCTGTTGTTCAATCCAGCACCGAGGCATCTTTTTTCTGTTTTCATAAAAAGAAGTGTCTGTAGATATAGTTTTGCTTAAATTTGTTTGTTTCAAGACTATTGTTGTTACGTCTTATACTTGTCGTAACTCTCTTTTCTTTTGATATCGTTACAAATTAGATTTACAGTAAGCAATATGATTTTTACAGTTGAACTTGTAGTAACGGGATGAAAAAGTAGATATGTAGTAAAAGAATTAAAATAAAATAGAATATTGCCAATGCAGTAATATCTATTAAATGAACACCAGGTTTTAAGTTATCCAACTAAAGTAAATGTTTTATATAATTTTATATAAAACGAAATGAATAAAAGAAAAATAGAAAAGGTACAATGAAATATATATTATAATAGTTCAAGGGATCTTGTAGTAAAATAGGAAGATAAAAATATAATATCAATAAGATAATAGTAAAATGAAAATGTAGATGTAAAATAAGATGAAATAATAAGATGAGAAGTAAGATGAGAAGTAAGATGATCTTTATTAGTTTAGTTATCGTTTTATGTTATTTATACTAGTTAATGTTCTGTTAAAAGGTCCTTGGTAAAATGGACAAAATGAAATAAAATAGGATGTTTATATTATCATCCATGTAAGATATAAAAAAAAAGGTTGATTCAATATGGGTTAAATGTGTTGTTGCTTTTAAATATAAACTTACGTAATTATTTGCGATGAAAGATATACTTGTTATACTTGATTTATGCGGACTCAAGAATAAATTAGGCATGATAAATGTCTTTCATCGCAAATAATTACGTAAGTTTATATTTAAAAGCAACAACACATTTAACCCATATTGAATCAACCTTTTTTTTTATATCTTACATGGATGATAATATAAACATCCTATTTTATTTCATTTTGTCCATTTTACCAAGGACCTTTTAACAGAACATTAACTAGTATAAATAACATAAAACGATAACTAAACTAATAAAGATCATCTTATATCTCATCTTATTTTTCACTTTAATATTATCTTATTAACATTTTATGTTTATCTTCTTACTTTACTACAAGATCCCTTGAACTATTATAATATATATTTCGTTGGACATTTTCGATTTTTCTTTTATTCATTTCGTTTTATATAATATGTACAAAACGAGATAAGTAAAAGAAAAATAGAAAATGTCTAATGAAAAATATAAAAATAGCTCAAGGGGTCTTGTAATATAGTAAATATAAAGGTAAATATATATATCTATAAAAAAAAAAAAAAGATATAATTATAAAATGTTAACCGAAAATATGGATAAGAAAAAAAAATAAGATATAAATAAGATAAAAATAAGATTTATTAAATGTTCCTTTTGAAGATGGCTATTTATACTAAGCAAAATAACCAAAACAAACTGATAAAAATATAAAATGAAACTGATAAATTATAATGAATTTGAAATATAGATCAAGCTAATAAAATATAATGGGATTTTAAAAATAAAAGAAGTGAAAAATAATATTTCATTAGAAACAATGGCAGTAAAGCCAGTCTGTGAAATCTGATTTTGCAACATTATTAAAGATTTAATATAAGCTTGAGATGTAATTTGGGAATGTAATATTGAATGGAAGTTTTAAAACAGATTGTAAGGGCTTGATTGTAATAACTACATTTTATTAAAAAAAAAAAAAGGGTTATGACAAGTATAAGGCGTAACATTGTTAAAACATTTTTGCAATCAGAAAATAAGTTATTTAATGTAATTTAATGCAGTTTTGTAGTTTGTAATATGAATCACTGACTAAAAAATGTAAAAAGAAAGATAGATAAGATATTTAAGACAATGAAAAATAATAAATTTATTATATCATAAAATATAAAAAGTATATTATGATAATAACATTAAACATATAAATATGTTGAACTAATTGATAAATATATTGTTATATTATATGATGAATAAATTCGATTTCAAGTCAAGATAATAAACAAACAAACAAACAAATAAATAAATAAATGAAATAAATTTATTAAATTCAAAGTATACAAATATTACTGAGGATTAATCATGAGCTCAGGCTTGACCCAGTGATCGTATTCTTCAGAAGAAAGGTATTCTAACGAGAGAACAGCTTCTTTTAAAGTAGTTCCTTCTTTATGGGCCTTTTTGGCACATTTAGCAGCTTTATCATAGCCAATAACAGGATTTAATGATGTTACTAACATGAGAGACTATTATAAAACGTTAAAATCTCAACTTGTTCTATTTAAACTAGGCAGTGCTTACTCTGTTCATGATAGATTTGATATGATCACGATTTGCAACAATACCGACAATACAATTGTCTTTGAATGAATGACATACATCACTCAATAACTTGATTGATTGAAGCACATTTTTAATGATAACAGGCTTGAATACATTCAACTATTTGGAAAAGATACATTAATATAAATGTAAACATCTCACCTACTTTGGTTATTACCTCAAATTGACCATAGCTTCCAGAGATAGTAACAGTCGTGTGGTTACCCATAACTTGAGCACAAACCATTGTCAAAGCCTCACATTGAGTAGGGTTAACTTTACCTGGCATAATAGACGATCCTGGTTCATTTTCAGGCAAACTTAATTCACCCAAACCACAACGAGGACCAGAACCCAAGTAACGAATATCATTACCAATTTTCATTAATGAAACTGCAATAGTGTTAAGTGCACCTGAGCATTCAACCATAGCATCGTTACTAGCAAGTGCTTCAAACTATTTTTGGTTAATAAATAAAGCAGATTATTTTGTAGCATACCAAGCTTACCTTGTTGGGAGCTGTTTCAAAAACATAACCGGTTGATTCAGTAACTGCCTTTGCAATATTCACATCAAATCCCTTTTGAGTGTTTAATCCTGTTCCTACAGCAGTACCACCTTGAGCTAAGCGAGATAATCTAGGTAAAGTAGCTTGAATACGCTCAATGGCATAAGATAATTGCTGAACATATCCAGAGAATTCTTGTCCTAATGTCAATGGGGTGGCATCTTGAAGATGAGTACGACCAATTTTAATAATATCCTGAAACTCATCTGATTTGGCTTGCAGAGCATCACGTAGTTGAGTTAATGCAGGGATAAGGTCAGTGTTAATTTCCATAACAGCAGCAATATGCATTGCGGTTGGGAAGCTTTTTTTTTTCAACAAAAATCAGACAATGACTTATTACACTACATATCAAATACTTACGTATCATTAGAAGATTGGCTCATATTTACATGATCATTGGGATGAACTGGTGTCTTACTGCCGAGTTTACCACCCATGATCTCAATTGCTCTGTTTGATAGAACCTACAACCTACTGTGAGCAATTTTGCTAATTTCAAATACCGAATTTTCATGCTAAACTTTACCTCATTGACATTCATACTACATAATTGCAAAAAAAGTAAATATATTTGATACATTACACACCTGTTTAAAGTAAACTTACTGAGTTTGAGTACCTGATCCTGTTTGCCATACAACTAAAGGGAATTGATCGTTATGTTTGCCAGCAATAACCTATATATAAAATTTTGTTAAACCTTCTCCTTTTGTGCAACATTCAAAAGTTAATTTGGCGTACCTCATCGGCAGCTTGTTGAATGGCTTCAGAAATCTTTGCGTCCAATTTATATTCAAGATTAACTTTGGCAGCAGCCTTTTTGAGGATACCAAATGCTTTAATTAAAGCAGGAGGCATACGTTCACTAGGGCCACCAATTTTGAAATTCTCGAGAGATCTAAGAAATAGTTAATAAATGACCTGGACAAAACGCGCTTTCGTGATTCAATTTACCTTTGAGTTTGAGCACCCCAGTAAACATTAGCTGGCACCTTTAAATCTCCAAAAGTATCACTCTCAATACGATATTCAGTAGTCATTATAAATAAGTAAATAAATAAATAAATAAATAAATAAATAAATATATATATATATGTTTTCAATTGATTTTGATATTCTTGATAAAAGAACAAAAAAGAGAGATGCAATTGCAATGAAGGAGATGTAAATGCTCTTTGATGTGACTCTGATTGCCTTGGGGTCATCATCTGTTGTACAATGTACTGATATCAGATAATTCAATGAAGTATCAAAGAAAGGTTGAGAAATTAGAATACTTTGGTTTGAACAAATTTATTGATGAAAACACAACCGAAAAGTGAAAAGTAAAGAGATATGTTTTACTTAACCTATCTCATACGTAATGTCCATTGAAAATAAAAGTAGAGGCATATGCATTGTATTCAAAGAAAAATAAATCGAATGCTGTATTTTTGTTGAATAGCATGGGAAAATTATGCAAATTTGTCCGTACGACAGGAGTTCCCTAACTTTCAAATGTCATTCTCATTGCGCAATCATTTTGGAGGAACCGTACCCACTACTCATTTGGGCATTTCATAATAAGCCATTAAAGTGGGCTGTGAAAGATCTTGACTTCATAAAACGGTTTCAACCCAATTGAACAGATTTCCTCTCATCAGGGTTATATCCAATCGGAAGCAACGTATATCACGGAAGAAAAGGTTTTTAATGAATCCATTTTGCCATCAAAAGTAACCCACAGTTATTTCAGCTGTTACCGTAAACACACTTCTTAAATTAAACAAATCAAACTACCAAAAAAACAACAACAATAAAAACAGGAATTTTGGATTCTATCCGTGAGTTTGCAGCCATTGAATATCTTCGAAATACATATAGATCTTTATATAAAAAAATATCAATATATAAATGAGATACGACAAAAATTGTTTATAAAAAAAACATGAGCTAAATAGCAATAAAATTAGAACATAAAAATCAATTAAGAATAAAACCACTTGTTTAAGCTACAGTTTCATGCAAAATCAAATAATGTGCCATAGGTAGGGATACTAACTACTGCTCGACTAAAAAACTTCCCAATGATAGTAATATTGATAAATAACTACCTCAAAATCATTGTGGATAACTTCTGTTTAGGGTAAAAGAGTTGCTAGATATCACGGTTACCCTGAAAGTATCTTAAAACAAGACTTTATTAATGACCAGTTTTGTCAACGTTTCACATCTTGGATGTAGAAAAGCTTATCAAACGAAAGCTCCAACTTTATATAATCGTTCTAATGCATTTTCACAGAATTTTCAAGTAAATAATTTTTTTGCTATTTCTGCCAAGGTATGGGTAAGATCAAAACTTCAATTTTTAACCTTAAAAATGTAAAAACTTACTAATGTATTTATAAGTAAAAATAGTTTTTAATAATGATCTCTTTGATATCGAAATGCTTATATTGTTACTACAAGTATAGTTTTTTTTTTTTTTTTTTTTTTTTTTTCTAATTTAGCTTTGAAGAAAAATTTCTTTAGAGGTGGAATTTTTTCTGAATATGGAAATTTGGAAGAAAAATTCGAGATAGCAATTTATGATTTTCAAACCTCAGAATATCATCATTTCTGAAGTCCTCCAGAGTTACAAAAATGTATGTATTCATAACGTCGATTATTTATCCTTGAAAAAATAGTGTATATTTATCAATTTAGCAACACGATTGTATATAAAGTGACAAAAAAAAAAAATGTAGTCGCACTCGAAACACCTTGAAAAAACTAACACGCGATTGAGTTTTTGATATAGACATTTAAGACAGTTGTGGTAGTATTTGAAGCTATATTTAATTTGATATGCACAGAATTAAGCATTAGAATAGTAGTAATAATAGTATTTTTGTTGCTATTGAGAGAATCCCTAGAATAATTTGTGCAATTGAGTCTTCACATCTTTGCATAAATCTAACGTCTTTTCAGCACGGGGATCTTGTTCAGTAAGAGGAGGATAATATTTGCATTTTAATCTAGTATCCAACAGCCAATTCATATACTCATTTTCTACTAATTGAGTGTCCAACTTGTTCAACACCTGAAATATGGTCAACATATCATGCCGTAACATGGCAAGCCTGTCTCTGCTTATATCCAAGTCTACAGCTAATCGATAATGTTCCACAGCATACCAATGACGGCTATTAATGGCGTATTCTACAACCTGTTGCTCTTTTGCTGCAATATCCGACTTTTTCGACTGCAAAAACATTTGGAAACTATACGTATACAAGTGAGTTTTTCAAAAATATAAATAAAAAATTATATCTATCTACCTAATAGAATCAGCATAAGGTGGTTCAATGGTATTTTTCAAAAATCCTTCATCAAGATCACGCAAATAAACAGATCTAGAACTAGATTTTTGTAAATAAATGGGCTGTTGCTCCAAGTTATTAACAGGGTGATCCTTGTGAGTAATGTTAAGATGCAAAAGTTTATCTGCTTTATCTGCCATTCTGTGTCCAGATCGTACCCAAGTGGTGGTCATGTATACAGTGAAAGCGAGCAAAATGAACATGCTTGTAGTTTTCAGGCTAACGGGGATGAAATCAGTTACAGCAGAATGCCAATGCTTTTTGTTTAAAGCAGTTGAATGTTGTTGCAATTTTTGCTTTAATTGTTGAGGTGTAACATATTTTGCTGGGCTACTATGAGTTTTTTGTTGCGGTGGTAGTAGTGGTTGTTGTTGTTGTTGCTGTTGATGTTGTTGTTGTTGTTCTGTACGTTTTGATCTTTGTTGTTGATCAGTAGAATTATTTAAACTAAAATCACTGCCTCTGTCCAATGCTGTTGTAGTTGATGAAAAAGAAGGCGAAGGCGTAGATCTTTCAACAGCTCTATTAGTATTAATTGTAGTAGTAGAAATTATAACAGATTGATTGATTGATTGAGGAGCTACATGACCCGAGTCAATGTTTTGTTGCATTTGATTGTCGACAATAACAGGTGTAACACCCACAAGATAATCGCTAGTTTGGTTTTGATCTTCTTCAGATACAGATTTCATGCCATTTGTTTTATGAGAGATAGTATCGTCTTTAAGAAGGTTCTTGTTGAATTCTATAACTTCATTACGGGCTTTATCAACTGATTCCCTAATATTTTCAGCGGCTTCTTGCAAAATTGGGATAAAGACACCAACACTATCAGCCATTCCTTTGAGCGCAGCTCTTGTAACAATGGCTAGTAATAAATTTTTTAGTGAGTTGGTGCATTTCTAAAGTTGTTAACAATGTTTTACCTCTGACTAATACACTCTTTACCCATTTTACACCCAAGTAGCAGGTTAATTGACATTCGGATTTGTTGATCCAAGTAATACAGTATCTAACAGATGGAATAAATGCATCTGCATACGGAAGTGCTGCAGTCTTTGTGGAAATTTGTACAGTGTAACGACTAGAATAAACTATTAAATATAGGATTTTTCAATAATAAAAAAATATTACATACATGTAATCTTCCTTTTGTATAAGAATTTGAGTTTCTATTACCTCTGCTTCCTTCATGCGCACTACAAAAAAATATTAGTAGATGTATGCGATCAATTAAACTGCTTGTACTTCATTACCAATTGGATTGGAAACAGGCATCCAATATTTTAAGATACGTTGCATTTTCCCATCAACCATAGCCCACTTTGTAACAGATAAATCTATTAATAAAAATATGTAAATACAAGTATTATTTATAAAAAGAAAAAAGAAAAAATACTTGCCATGGCCTTCAATTGCTGCGGTTTTTCCAGCCCAAACACCACCATTTGAAGGAGGAGCAGTTTGTTCATTTGAGAAAAGTAACTCATAACAACGTTTTGCGGATATAGGAAGTATGATTTGAGCATCTTTTCTTTCTAGGTGATCATCACAATTGCAATCAATAGCAGAATCAGGGCATGCAATATTTGATGGTGGCATGTCAGCTATATATATATATATGTATTTTTTTTTTTTTTTTTTTTTTGATTAGATTAGATTACATAATTTTAAAATATCAACATACGATCAGGTTTAGAAGGCTCTATTTTCTTGGGTTGAAGTTTGGCAGTTGTAATAGCAGGCATAGTCGGTTCAGATTCACCACGTGGACGAGACATAGGCTTCAAAATAGATGTAGGGTTGATCCTTGATTCATGACCAACAGTTGCAGCATGAGGTCTATTACCAACTATCGAATTTTTGGGTGAAGCAGATACAATAGTTCCTGCATTGCGTTCTTCTGTATTATTTGCGATATTGGATAAAGCACTATTAAATGAAAGTGGTAAATCTACTACAACACTTTTGTGTGTTGCAGAATTCTTGGAAATGTTCAACATTTTGTTGAATATGTTTCTATTTTGCATTGGCTCTTCATTCTTTGCGTTACTAACGGCAAATCTAAGTTTTTCTGCGGTAGCTTCAATATCATCCATTAAAGTACCTAATATTAGAGGTTCTTTTATATCGCTACGACTGTTGGGAAGTAATGTAATCGCAATGACAAGGTCGGAATTCATTGCTAATGCAGTTTCGTTGACTAGGCGAGCTAACGATTCGTCTTTGACTATATTAACTTGGTCAATATCCTTTAAACGCACAGCTAAAGAGTTGATACAGGTCATCAAAACGCAGCTATAGAACCAGAATGTTGTTTGAGTGATGAATCCACGGCCAGTATAAGCATAGCCAAAATCGGAAGGTGGTTTCAAGCCTGTTTGTGTCAATTTATGGGCTAATTCCTTTTCATAAATATCAGCACTTGGAGAATTC
Organism: Mucor plumbeus; assembly: GCA_016758945.1. Taxonomy (NCBI): domain Eukaryota; kingdom Fungi; phylum Mucoromycota; class Mucoromycetes; order Mucorales; family Mucoraceae; genus Mucor; species Mucor plumbeus. The sequence goes on from JAEPRC010000144.1 coordinate 9,001, forward strand.
AACTTTGATTCAGTAGTTTCAATGTCCTTTGCATCATGTTGAATTATGTCAGGATATCTTCTTAGGCAACAAACAAATACTAAGGAAAAAATTTAATCAATATTCATGCAGGTACATTTTGTATTCTCATTCAAACTTACCATCAAGTACAACTTCTTCAGGTTTTACCCCACCAAATAACCGACGAAGTTCTCTGTTTTGAGAATTCATTTTGTCAGAATACCCATTAATATCGACATTCGAAATATTGACAGTAGCAGGCTTCGCAGGCCATATAGCTTGAGGCAAAGATGCTGATGTGGGCGCTTTTGTGGTATTGGAATCAAAGACATCGAAGTCTTGAGTTAAATTCATCATAGTAGGGACTAAAGACCATGGGATACCCCATGAGCCAGAAGGAAATTGCTTTGTAACGGTAGATGGGGGAGTTCCTCGAGCAGCTTCCCATACTAATAAAGGAGTGAGTGATGAAGAATTTGCAAGTGTTGCCTCAGTATCTGGTGTAGTTGATACCATAACAATTGAAGGACCTTCTTCTGAGTAGTTTCTAGACAAAATTAAAGAACTATCATTAATGGAAGGGTATTTTTGATTATTGTTGGTAATAATTGAAATGTTTGAAAAAGTAGATGAAGAGTCTGTATGCTTGATTTTTGGTGATGAAGTATTTGAATGCAATATATCATTATTTGTTGTAGCTATAGGCGAAGATAAAGCTGTAGTAGCATTTGATTTTGATCTAACTAATGAGTTTGATTTTGTTAAACTCATGGGCGATGATGGTGGTTTATCATCTTCTTGCTGCTTATTTTTATCAAATACTTTTAACCAATCTTGTTTGATTTCTTCTGTTTCTGCTTGCAATACAAATGAAGTTTGTTGTTTAGGTTGAATAACCTCAAAACAGAAGCGCCTGTCAGCATCAGTAGTATTATGCACTTGACAATCTACTAAACGTATCTTTGCTTCAATAATAATAGTACTTTTTGATTTGCCTGAGCTATTTACTTGACACACTCCAAAGTAGCCATCATGGATGAAAAACCATTTACGAGCCCATGAATGTCGAGAAACTTTTACAAATAGATAACCCCATTTAGAATTTACCATACTACCATCTGATTTTTCTGTTTGTAAAGGTGTTACATATTTGCCGATGTCTCGATCAGGTGCTGTTAATGTTATGAATTCTTCTTGAAGCTTTTTTCTAGCTATTTGCTGTCTATGTAATTGATACGAACAGGTGAATTTATCCTAAAAATTACGTTAATATTATAATATTTCATATATAAATTATAATTTACATCTATAAGCCATTGCTTCCAGTAAGATAATGCAGCATCTAAATTTGCCCAAACTTCAATATCTTTGTAGAAATCTTTATGCGCAACTGTTGCAGCAGTAAATCGTTCAACTAAGCAATGCTCCAATGTTGAGCGAAAATTTAAAATTCGCAATACATGCTGACCTGACATTTTCACATATTCTTTCCTTGCTTCATGCAGCCTAAATGCTTCTTCTCGAACTGCAGAAGGTTCTTTTGTTTTACTAAGTGCACTATATTTAGCTAATTGACTCTCATATTTTTCCATGACTTTTTCATGTTGTTTTCTAAAATTCTAATGTTCGATATATGGTTAACATTGCATGATGTTAATTTTCTCCTTTTTTTTTTTCTACCTTGAAATCTCTCAAATGTGTCTTTACAAATTGTTGTAATGGCGATATGAGATTTTCCTCGAGGTTATGAATCTATAAATGGCATATAAGTTTATATAAACAGTTAAAATATGGGTTACACATATTTACTAAATTAGTTTTAAAGAATAAACTTGTTTGTAGCGCATCTGCAAAGCCTTTGATGATTGCTCCAGTAAAATTAGGATCTTTTTGTAATCGGATGAATTAGATAATCCGAATATTTTCAGGAATGATTTATTTTTGTACCTATTAATGTCTCATCAAGACCTTCCGGTATTGCCTTTTGACATAGAGTCAATGTTTCTGCATTGAATTCTAATATGATATGAATTATTAACAAGCTGAAGTAATTGATAAATTGAATTCATAAATTTTTACTGCTTAATTTTTCCGTATATAATTTCAAATGACGTGAAAGTGAATCCAACCAATGCTCTAAATGTTCTAGTTGTTGATCATAATGATATATACTGGAACGAAATACAGGTGAATCAGTTACAGCATCATATAATGTAATGATGGGTTGAAACGGTGGCTCTTCCATTATGGTTTCTTCCAACAATAAGATAGAAAAAAGAAACTAAATGAGGAAAAAGAAACCAAGAAAGCCTAAAAATTTAATCAAAACCTTCACTACCACGGGTAATTTTTATTAGCCAGAGAGTAGCGAATGATATTCTACGATAGACATTGGAGTTGCGCGCTCAGTTACCATATTTAAATTGTCATGGCGAGTTTCTAACCTTTTTGACTTGATGCTAAAACTCAATAATGGTTGCTATGGTAATTTAAATTGGCTGTCGTAGCAACTATACATTCATGTAAGGTTGAATCTGATGAATCATGGCAATCCCATTTATTGTCAGTTACCGTTATACAATATTTACACTTTAGATTCAGGTAAAATAAGTAAAATTTGGGATGAAATCAAAATAAAGTTGAGATGTAGTGAGGATATAATGAGGATAAAATTTGGATGGGATGAGAATTGAGATTTAGATAGAAAGAGGATAAAAATGGGATGAAGTGAGAATGAGATTTAAAGGTAATGAAATGAGAATTTGGGCTAGATTAAATTTATTGCATAGTTAAAGAATTATTTAGAGCTAGAGAGAAATGGTTATTCACTTTTTTTTAAGTAAAAAATAATTAAAAATATTACTGCCTCTTGTGGTATTTTTAGTCCTTTCGATATGTATTGCACTTTTAATACAATATTACATTGTAACTCTCCAATTTTGATTAAACTGAGCTTATGCTCAATTCAAGAAAAAAAAAAATGCTTATATTAAAAAGCTAGAATCTAAAAACAGAACTTTATTCATCCAAAAGTTATTTTCTAAATATACAACTACAATTGTTCAAATATTTTTCTGAAATGCTTGAATTTCAAGTGAAAATACTGTATCATTGCATATCCCTAATTTCTGATATATTTATTGTCGCCCTCTTATTACATTTTACTTTTGCATTTTTCCACTTATCCCAATTGAGGGGGGTTTTTTTCCCATCCTTTATCACTTTTTGATCTGGCCAGGGCAAATAAATCATATCTAAGATGCTATGTGCCCACTGGTTAAATTTATTATAAATAAAATTATTTGTTTAACCGTATCATTGCATATAAACATGCTTTGTACGGTCACGGTTTAATCATCATGATTCCGTTATACATTGAAAAGGACAGCCAATGTTTTTCCCTTAAAGGTTAACTACTTTTACATAACATTTAACCCTTATTTTTCCCCACACTTTTAACTTTTTCTCTTTTCTTTTTAAATAACACAACAAAATGTCTGCAACAGTACTATATGATAAAGCATTTCGCTCTTATTTGCTTACAAAATACACACCTGCAGCAAATACTTGTTTAAAAGCCATTGCCGCTTTGAAAGACGATGATCAAAAATCAACAAGACTCAATATTTGGACACTATACTTGAATATTACATCTACATTGCTTGTAGACACACCCTTTCTGGGCATCAATATGAAATTGCTTGGTATTCAATCAGTAAGCTCAATAGAAGAGGTATGCCGTTCAATTTGGAAAAAGGTAACCGAAGAAGGATATCAAGGTGTCGGAAATACTGATTCTCGACTTGTTTCTGCTTGGTAAGTTCTGATATATATTTTGCATGTGATAGTTTATTAACAAATGCATATAGTATTGCTATGAGTATCCAATTAAATCAGCTTTCTGTTGCAAGAAATATTGCCGAAGAATGGTTTGCATCTTTATCCGATGAAGTTATGGATCATATTTCAGCAAATAGAGATCAAGATCAAATTACTGAAGGTTATAATAAAGTGGTCGAGTTATACGTTGGCCGTACTTTACCCCGTATGCATGATTTTGAATCTGCAAATACTTTTCTAGACTATAATTCAGTATTAACTGACTCCAAAAAGAAGGTATATTTAACATTTCATAATTAAAATTACATAATCTGATATATTATGGCTAGGCTTTAAAGTCAATCATTAAACAAGAGCAAGAGTCTGTTGAAAATGAACATAAAAAAAAGATTCAAGCTGAAAAAGAATTGGAAGAAAAGAAAAAGGAAGACGAAAGATTATTAATAGAAGAGGCTAAACGCATCGAACAAGAGAAAATAGCTCAAGAAAAAGAGAAAGAGGAGCAAGAAAGAAAGACTCAAGCAGAGAAATTAAGACAAGAAACAGAAATTGACACAACATCTCGTTCTGTAGTTGTTAGTCAACCATCATCATCATCATCTCCACCACCATCACAACAACCTTCACAACAGCAAACTGTCATCCAAAAGTGGATGAATAAAATTACAACTAAAGGTACAACAACATCAGGAGCCATATTAATCTTGATTTTTGCATTGTTTGCCTTATTGCGCGGCCAAAGAGGTCGTTTATCTATTGCATTTCAAGGTTTAATGAATAAATTATGGCAAACTATAAAAATGGGTACCAAAGTTACTTATATGTAAACGTGATATCCCCATTTTATGTGTTTTAGCCTTATTGCTCTTTATTTTATAATTTTTGGCATTTTTTTGGAACTTTTTTAAGCACTTTTTTGGGCACTTTTTTGCCACTATTTTTGGGGCTAATTATCCTTTGATTTTATTGAATGTCTTAAAAATCATGACGTACAAAATGTATAATGACAGATTCAATGTTTGTATGAAAAATAAACGTGTAACAGAAACAAAATGTATATTATAAAAAAAAAAAAACGAAACATATTTTGCACATATCCCATACATGTTTACAAATGCGATCTCATTTTGTTCTCCCTTATACACCACCCCTTTCTATTTATTCACCGAACCAAGAACGAGAAGGACCCCATCCATTTCTTCAATGTGGCGGTTAGCCAATATTGTGCACTGATAGACTTGAGTAACCAAAGCATGTTTACGATTAGCCAACGATAAAACGTACCGGCAAAAGTGCTCTTTTTATATATATATATATTTGAAATAGAGTAAACATTCCACGGCGGGAAAGGCATCTATTTTATAATAAGTAACATATCTTGGCCTATCAAATCGTTAACTTCACTAATTTATCTGTATTTAGGGTGCACTCCGAATAGAAATTATAGTTGGGGTTTCTTAGCTTGATGTTTTACGGCATGTGAAAATGATAATGTATATATAAAATGACATTATCTGCAAAAAAAAAAAAAAGGAGCCTTTTAAAACCTTCTTTTTTTTATTATTACATATACAAAAAAACACAAATGATACCAGATTCACCATTTTCTAGAGGGTTTATTTACACATCTGCAGTTGTTCAAACAGCTGTGGCTCCAATTTCATTTATTTATTATGTCTATTATTTCATCACAGAACAAAAATTATTTATTATTCATTCATCTGTTGATACATTTATTCATTATTGGTTGGGATGTGAATTAATGTTTTATGTGTTTTTCCAAATTACTCGCAACAGAATGCAACGTATTTTGCCAAGCGTTGCTCCAAATGCCAAAGAAAGAAGCGATTTATATTCTGTTTGTTTAGCAAACATTGATGATGCTGAAACATGGCTGCCAGATTGGTTTACCTTGAGTCATGATGCTACCAGTCATCCTAAATTTGAAGATATTGGCAGAGATAATGTAGCAGAATGGTAATTTCATTGTTGTGTTTTATTCAAGACATTTTTGTTTAAACATCTTTACATATTTAGGCTGTCTTGGGCTTTTTTTTCTTTACCTTTAGAAAATGTCTTACAGGACGACATTTTAACAGAAGAATTAAATTTTATGATTGATAGATTTGAACAAGAATTTCATATACAATTCAATACTGGCTATAATGAAGATGTCGTTGCTTATCGTATAAACCTTGACCCAGTTCATGCTTATCATCGTCCTCTTGCTTTTTACACTTTGATCATGTTCTTAACAACGCTGTTTGGCTTTGCTTGCCAATTTTTTTGGGGCATGAAAAAATATGGGCCCGAGACAAGATCCACAATTTGGAATTTAATGGATTCTCAGCCTTATGAAACTTCCGCTGTTAGTAGCGATGGTGGTGCACCGGAAAAAGTATCTTACTGGTATCGTGATGGTGATCGATCAAAGAAGCCCATCGTCTTTATCCATGGTATCGGTGCTGGTCTCATGTGTTACGTTTCTTTTGTACACAAGTTATTGACTTTGGATGCCCCCATCTTTTGTATTGAACTCCCTTTTGTATCTATGCATTGTGTTGAAGATGTCCCTACTATGCAGGAGACTATTCGCGATTTACAGAATATGTTACATCGTCACGACTTCCAAAATGCTGTTTTCGTTGCTCATTCATTAGGTACTGCTGTAACTTCTTGGGTTGTAAAATATATGCCTCAAAATGTTGCTGGCGTTATATTTTTGGATCCTATTTGTTTCATGTTGCATTATAAAGATGTATGCTCTAATTTTGTGTATAGAACACCTACAACTGCTGCTCAGGTAAGATTAGCATGATAACTTTACATTATCTCGTGCATATTCTTATCTATTGTCATACAGGGCCTTGTAAAATATTTTGCTTCTACTGAATTATACATTTCTTATTATATCTCTCGTCACTTTCACTGGTTTCAAACTGCTTTATATGTTGCTCCAACTGTAACTCATCATAACCACTCTTATACCTCTTCTATTAAGATGCCTGAAAATACAAAAGTTTTTCTATCTGAAAAAGATAACATTATTGACTCTAATCGCGTTGATACTTATTTAAACCACCATGGTATTGATGCAACTGTCATGAAAGGGTTAGATCATGCCTCTTTTCTATTTCATCCTTCTTGGCAAAATGAAATGCTGGCCTCTATTAACAAATTTGTATGCCAAAAGGCTTAAATTTCTAATTTTTATCATTACTGTACATATTCTAGACTTTTCTTTATATTATCCCCCCTTTTAATTTTTTTCAAATCATAATGCCATCATTAAAATCTTAATAATATTAACATCCCCCAATTCCCTTACTCAATATTCAATAATTAAAATAATAAAGAAAAAAAAAAATCAAACTCAATTCAGAATGATGATTTACTGTCATCGGTATGTTTAGTTCTTTATGACGAACAAGTTGTAATTTCATGAACTGCAAAAAAAAAAAAAAAAAAAAAAAAAAAAATAGTTGTCGCGCTCCGCTTTCTCTAATACAGTATTTCCAGACATTTCAGGAAAATATTTGGACGATTGTAGTTGTATATTGAGACAAAGCAAAAATGAAATCTAGACAAAGTGAGAATGTAAATTCGTACAAATTGTGAATAATATTTGGATGAATAAAATGTTGCTTCTAGATGATAATTGTTTAATTTAAACATTTTTTTTTTATGAATTGGGCTCATGCTCAAAATAATCAAAATTGAAAAAGTACAGTGTACAGTCGAACCTCAATTTAAGGGCGCCCGTGGTTTCTTTTAAAAAGTCCCTTATATCGAGGACCTCCCTTAAACACAGATCAACTTCAATTTTAAGAAAGGAATTACGGCATCTTAGATAATCACACCGCATGCATCCTTAATCCATGATGGTAATGATGAAATTGACGATATGGAAGAAACAAACGATGTTATTCCTGTAAACGGAGAAAAATCCTAGCAAGTTTAGGTTATGTTATTACTTCAAGCTTTGTTGCTACAAATAATGAAGATTTCAAAATACTTAAAGATATGGTAGATTTCTACTTACGATATAAAAAAAACCTCGTAATACAATGCAGATGCAATCAAATTACATTAAATGGGTTTTTCTCAAGAGATTAGAAAACATTTTCAGTATTTACAGCTAATAAAAAAATTTTGTACCTAAAACTGTTCTTTCTTTAATTCTGGAGCCAATAATATTATAATAAAATAAGGGAAATGTGGAAAGAAAAAGTTTTCTTAAATATAAATTCGGAAATAAGGGATTTTAAGCTGTAAAATTTGTCCACCAGTCTTTGGCGGATACAAAAACCTCCTTTATATCGAGGTTTCCGTTATATTGAGGGACCATATTATCAAGGTTTGACTGTATATCTAAATACAATTTCATATCACCAAGCCAGAAAATAAATTGTCTATTATGCACGTAGCAGACATCTCACTCAATTAAAGCTTACCTTACACCGTTGTCCCTTTTTTTTGTCCCTTTCACATATTGTACTTACAGAATGAATATAATTTGTCAATTACAATTATAATATTACTATTATTGTCTTAGTTTTCAATGCAATTTTTCCTATTAATATAGTCTAAGGTCTAATTATTAAAATTAATTCTCGTAACATGTAACTGTTGTAAAGTGTTTGCCACTGTTATACATATGGAAGCAATCACTTTTATAAAAAGACATGGCAAAGTATGTTTTATCATAATACATATACACATTAACAATTTGAAAAAATGTTAATTTTCTTTTGGATTGTAGTATATTTGTATTTAGTCTAATTATTTGAAAGAGGTAAAAAATGTAATTGTGTGAATTTAATGAAATTCACCGTTGCCATGCAACATAATATTGCATGATTAAAATGATAAAAACCACAAATAACGAGATGTTCAAAGAATTTGTTCTCCTTGAATTTAATAAATAATGTAATTCCTTATTCCTCATGAATATACAAAATTTTTTTGTAAATCCAATTAAAGTATTTGAATTGAATAAAACAGTTTTACTACCCTGCTTCAATTTACAATGATGAGGTGTTCCATTCGCAGCTACAGTACTATATTTTCTAATTTAAACATCCCCTACATACCATTGCATTGCAAAAAAATAAAAACTTCGGCAAATTTTTTTTGAACTTTCATATATCTCAAGTGCGGCGGCAGTTTAAATCCAAAATTTTCTGATGATGAAAAAATTGGATAAAAACGATCCTAAAATTTCAAAATGCAAAATTGACAACAAACGTGTATAGTAAATTGGCTAGCTCTACTAAGTAATCTCAACATAAAATTAAATTTTGTATTTAATGGTATATTTATTGAAAAATTTTATCACCAAAAATTTTGCGAAAAATGCAAAAACATAAAAATCAGTTTTTAGTAATTTTAAAAATACTTTTATAGTTAAATTTTAAAGTTAATGTTGCAGACTAATAACGCAAAAAAATACCTATTATTTGAGGCATTATTTGTCACATTATCTCTATTTTTCATAGAGTTATTAGCTTTCTTCGAAAAAGTCAAATTTTGGACGAGGGTATACAAGGGGAAAATTCATAATTTTTCAAAATTAATTTTATGATAAAATATAATAAAACTAAATAAAAGAACCATTTTTGGCTAATAAAGTGTATGTTTAAACGGTTGCTATCTCGAGTTATAGTCCATTGAAGTTGCGTTTTTGTACGATTTTAATGGAAATAGATTTATAAATAATGTATAAGGTTAATTGGGATTTTTGCTAGAATTATTCTTCCTTCTTATATATCTGTTTTAAAATATTGCTCTTTGAGATTACTTCAAAATTGCAAGAGTTATCAACTAAAAAGTAGATTTTGTGGTAATTTTTTTTGGTATTTTCAGATACAGTCCGTATAAAACGGAGTTTAATAATTCAGAACCCGTAATTCGAGCCTGATATATAGTAAATTTGTTCTTTGAAGGGGTTTTCTGGTGCAATATTTAGGACAGCGTTGTAAAAAGTATTCTAACATACACTGACCTCCTGTATGCTCTCAGAGCACATGGATGTGCTCAAATGAGATGGTTAATAGGCTCATAAGGCCATCGATGCGCTCATATGAGAGTATTTCAGATATTGACCGAAAATTTAATCAATGTAAATTTAAATCAATGCACTTTTGACATACCATTAAATTGTATTTTCGATATAATAGATTTACGCAACTTAATCGTACTGTAATACTATATAAAAAGTGCAATATATATTGAAAAAGTTAAAAACATCACTGTTGCGTCCAACGTTTATTATAATAATTTGGAAGATAATGCACCTTTGGATTCGTAATCCTTATTGGGAATAGGAGAACTAATTAATTTATGACTGATTTATCAGAATATAAATTATTGAATAAAAAATGGAAAATTAAACAAGTAAAGAGATGTCGTTTATTTGAATGAAATTAAGAGAGTTTATATACTATTTAATTTGAGAAAATGATGGGGTAATAAATATTGTTGTGGATGTTATTGTTTAATAGTAATGTGTTGTGATATAATATCGTGTTGAAATATCATGCTGGAAGACCATGCTACTGGAAGCATGATTTAGTTGTTTATTTGTTGATCAAGTTTCGGTTCTTGAACTATTGTTTACCTTTCAAATTTGACACATCTGGTTAAGAATGATACATCAATGACACTCTTAATGTGTTGTTCCTAATAAATGAACCTAGAGTGAGGGATATATTTAATAGATGTCAGGTACATGCATTATGCAGGGAATCAAATATATGCTAATGTTATGATAGCTGATACTGATCTAATAAATAGTTATAGTACATAGAATTTGTATATAAACAGGACAAATTATTGATATTAAATAAAGATTCTTTTCAGTTTTTGTGTGTGATTTAATTTAAACATAGTAGGGTTGCCTTTTAAGCAATAAGCTTCAAATATGTTTTTAGAGTGTGCCAATTGAAATGAGAAAGAGTGTATTACTGGCTGTAAGAGACCCATAAATAATTACTTAAGGCTTTTTTTTTTTTTTTTTTTTTTTCTCAAAAGGCGGATTTTTCTTTTTTAGACAAACTGCCAAACTCGAGACAAAATGGCACAACATCCCAATTAAAATTGTCGTAACTTGCCAATTAAATTAGTTAGAATAGCATATTTACAGCACTAAGGAGCGTCCAGCTCCTGTCGACTTTTATTTATCTATTTAGAGCTCGCGTCCACCTCCCGTCCACTTCCCAAGTACCAGCTTTGCAATAAAATTTATTAATTTTTTTTTCAGCCACGAAGATATTCAAACGAAAAGTTCACATGGTTGGTGAACGGCATTGGGCAGAATGTAGCAGTAGGTTAAACTCCTTCCCTCGGTAAGTTAGGGTTCGTCATTGAATTTATCGTTCGATGATATGACTTGTAATGCTTTGGAAATTTTTCCATTTTGACTTTGGCAACGAAGAATGGTTTAAAAGGTGTGTTATCCAGATAGCATATATCGATAATATCTATTAGGTCGTCGGCTCGTTTTTTGTAATTTTTTTATTTTCTTCATTGATGTGCCAGTAAGTATTATTTAGAGTGATGAGGAAGGGCTTTGCGGCACGCAAAATGTTTTAAATAATTATTGTCGCAATTGAGTATTTTACTACGACTGTATACTTCGTATTTTCCTGTTTCACGAAACCAATCGACCACAATGTATTCTAAACAACTATAATTACTATTAAAATGTTAATGCAGACGTAATAATCAAAAGTCGTGATGCTATAAAGCTTGCTTGACCAAAGTTCTGATATCATCAGGATTTGTGGAAAGCCCGACGTTAATCAACGACCACAAGGCATACTTTTTTAATATTCTCTGATAACTTTGATAATAAAACTATACCAATCAGGAATTAGCCCATTATGCTGTCCCTTTAATTGTTTGTCTAACATTCCCATATCTCTAGAACTTACTTTGTATGCTCCCAGCACAATAGTTCAACTCCATTTTCTCAAGTTCCTCGACAACACTAGGCATATCTCTAGAGTCAATGAGGCTACCAGCCAAACATTGTGGAGAAACATATATCAATTCAGCAAGTGATCTTTCCCTCAAACAGTTGATCATAGTCTGAAGATTAGCCTCTCGCTCATCATTCAACAGTTCATCTGGGCTTTTTCTTGCGTATCGTATAATTTTAAAGCCATCTGTCTTCAGCTTATCGATGTAACACTCGTATCTTTTTTGATAATTGGCCAAATTGTACGCTAAGACTTATGCACAATGTTGGTACGGAGTTGTGTTCGTGAATTACGTATTTTTACAGTACTATGTACCTCTATCCTTCTCTTTTATCAGATATATTATTTTGCGCTAGGTTCAGCTATTTTTAATGAGCTTTCTCAATATTTGAGCTTTCAAGTATTCGGCACCACATGATCTATCAGAATTAGGAATTACCGAATTACCAGTTTAGAGCATTTATCAAACCATGATGTTTGACATGCAAATCATACAATGCTACATTCCATGCGTTTATCATCATGCTACTATGGGACTATAGAAGCATGATTCTATTATATTCACACAATATCCACATGTTCATTCTAATTATATTATCATTCACATTTAATTCACCCATCCAATTAGTATATAAACCCTCTCTATTATAATAAGCTCATAATAAAACGGTACTTTTTCATTTGAATAATTTTATACGTTTACCTTTTGATAAATCACCACATTTTTTGGAAAATTGGGTAAATGCTCCAATCTTCTTATCTTGATATAAACTTGTATGCTGCTTTGTAATCGAGAAAACCTGATCTGATGACATACACAGACGTTCATATACTTCGTTTTGTGGATCGTTTATTAGAAAGATATTATTTATGAATTTGATCAGCTATGATTCCGAATCTAAAAGTTGTGGCGTTAGCTCAGGAGCTGTAATAAGCAAGTAAGAAAATAGGAGTGATACTTACGGACTACGTTATCTTTTGTTTCGTTATCTACTTCTTCAATTGTTTCTTCAACTAATTCAGATTGTGAGTTTAATTCTGCATGACGGTACCGTTTGTACTTACATGGAAAAAAATCGTTTCTTTTACTTGCGAGAAGATATGGTTCTGACGGTGTATCAATGTAGCAAAGTTCAACATCCTGGATTGCGGCAATTTTTGCTTCATTGAACATTTGATTTTCAGTAGTTAATGGATCGCTATAGAATATACAAGCTGCTTGCGAATGTGTAATCTGTATTTCTAGGTTTGACATTCAAATGGACGGGAGCTGGACGGGAGCTCAAAATTAAATAAAAAAGTGGACGGGAGGTGGACGCTCCTTAGTGCTGCAAATATGCTATTCTAACTAATTTAATTGGGAAGTTGTATTATTTTGTCTCGAGTTTAGCAGTTTGTCTAAAAAAGAAAAATCCGCCTTTTGAGAAAAAAAAAAAAAAAAAAAAAGCCTTAAGTAATTATTTATGGGTCTCTTACAGCCAGTAATACACTCTTTCTCAATTCAATTGACACGCTCTAAAAACATATTTAGAGATTGCTTAAAAGGCAATCCTGTCTAAGAAAATGTCACAGACAACTGTAGAAAATATTTACTGAGAATCGAAGAGACTACCTTTTGAGAAAACAGTAACCGCCTTTTAAGAAAATTGTAACCGCCCTTTGGATAAAAAAAATTCCACCCTTTGGAAAAGTTTAAAAATTGCCCTTTAGTGTTGCGCTAACTGTAAATGTATTTCGAATCAATGCATCTACAAATTCTCTTAAATTAGTACATCAATTACAGAGCCCAATGAATTGGTTTCCAGTTGAAATTGATATTCACAAATACCCAACCAACAAAAAAGATTTATGGAAAGCTGTAATTTGTTTTGGATTATCAGGTGGTAGCTACACTACAACAGTGGGTATACAGGCAAGCTAGTTAGTGAATGTAGATATTTATTAGTGTATTAATCCATGAAACAGGAAATCACGCTGTCTTCTGACACCATCATTTCGTCAAGACATGGATTTGCATTGAATGCGGAACCTATGATACAATCTGGCATTGTATCATCATCATTTTCGATCAATTGTTCTCACAACAGTTCAGAAAAAGTTTACAGCCATGACTTATTCACCACCTCATCTTATTATAGCACATGCCAACAATACTATGAAACATTACCTAGTAACAGCTACCAGCAACTATTTAGAAATCACATTTAAACAAACGCTGTATGGACATACTTTTAGAGTAGATGCTTTAGCTATAGAAGCATCAAAACGAAGATTAGTCAGTAGTGATCGATCTGGTATAAAAATATGGGATTTAACAAAATAATCAGAGGAATGTTAAGTTACAATAGAAAATTATATAAATCAATCTGATATGAAAGAACTACCAGATTCTAAAATCAATACTCTGAGATTTGATGAAGATAAAATTGTTGCCATTATGAGCTTATCAGGGGGCTCTTTAGTTAGGTCATGGCCTTTTGATTCTTAATAAACCAGCGCCATTGTTTTTAATTGTTGTCCAAAGGAAACACAAACAATAATGACAGATCCTTAGATTTTTGCTTATAAAAAGAGACACGAAAAAAAAAAGCATAAAATTATCAAATACAAGAAATGTCAATTCCATATTTAACAGATTGTGTAAACTCAACAGTATCAAGATTATTCAATAAATCAGATTCATATCAAGATTTAGAGGAAGATAGTATTTCATTTAACGAAAAAACCACCACCAGCAAATGTACAAAATGCACCGTTTTATATAAAATCTCTCTATATGCACCTCAATTACAATCAGTTTTTAAATTTTCATTCAAAAAGGAACCTAGCTTGGATTTACCTCTTTACCATCAACGGTAAAATTGAAATTCATCAAAAACATATAGCATTATTCATTATTTTTACACCAAGTTTCCTTTACTGAATTAATCTTAGTCAGCGTTTTTTTCAGTACCAGATTGGCATTAACATAAATATTTCCCCACAATAGTTTCTCTTTTATTTCGCTTTTTATTTTTTCTTTAATATAATAATATAAAAAAAAAAAAGAATGGATATTCAAAACCTTTTCAGCGTCAAGGATAAAGTTGTTCTTGTTACCGGTGGTTCTCGTGGTATTGGTGAAATGATTGCCACTGTAAGTTTTTTTTTTTTTTTTTTTTTTTTTTTCACTTGAACCCAAATAGAGAAAAATATTGAAATAAAATTAGGGCTTCGTTCAAGGCGGTGCTAAAGTTTATATTAGTAGTCGTTCTGCACAAGCCTGTGATGAGGTATGAATTATCAATTAAACAAATCAAAGAATTAAAAATATTGAACAGTGAATTAGGTCGCTGCTAAATTAACTGCATTGGGCCCTGGTAAATGTGTTGCTTTACCTGCCGATTTACAAAATGTTGAAGATATCAAGAAGCTCGTTGGTGAATTAAGCAAGCGTGAAACCCGTATGTTTAAACCAATATTGAGTTAAATGTGCTGTATATACTTAGATATAAGCTTTAATAGATTTGGATGTCCTTGTCAACAATGCTGGTGCTACTTGGGGAGCTCCTCTTGATTCATACCCTGATGCTGCTTTCCAAAAGGTCATGAATCTTAATGTCACTCGTATTTTTACCTTGACTCAAGCATGTCTCCCTCTTTTGAGAGCCAATGCTACTCAAGATATTCCTTCTCGTGTTATCAATATTGGTTCCATTAATGGTGAAGCAGTAAGTTATATAATTTGGATCTAATATTAAACATTTTTTAACATAAATTTATAGCCTCCTGGTTTAGAAACTTATGCTTACTCTGCTTCCAAGGCTGCTATTCATCATTTAACTCGTCATTTGGCTGGTAAAATGGGTAGAGAACATATTCTTGTTAATGCTATCGCTCCTGGTTCTTTCCCCTCAAAAATGATGGCCGCTACATTGAAGGAACGTGGTGATGCTATCATCAGTGCTGTTCCTATCGGAAGAGTTGGTTCTCCTGAAGATGTTGCTGGTACTTGTATCTATCTTTCTTCTCGTGCTGGTCAATATACTGTTGGTGCTGTCATTGTTGTTGATGGCGGCGCTCTGGTATCTTCTGCTAGATTATAAAGTAAATAAAGATTGTATTTTAAGATTGTAAAAAAGAAAGAAAACTATTAAAACCAGCTTTTTTTTTTTTTTTTTTTTTTTTTTTTTTTTTTTTTTGGAATTTTATAATTATGTTTTTTGATATGTGGTAGTTCAAGCAAAAAAAAAAAAAAAAAACAATGCCTTAAACTAAAAACCATAAAGAAAGGAAACCGATCCTTTCATTGAATTCAATAGGCCGACCCATTTATTCATAATCTTTAAAACCGTTCTTTAATATTTTAAATAATTTTATGAATTCTTAGATTCATATGTTTGACCTTGACTCTTGTAACTTTTAGGCAAGAACCTGAAATAAACCAATTTTAAAACAAAACTGTCA
This sequence comes from Mucor plumbeus, assembly GCA_016758945.1. Classification (NCBI taxonomy): domain Eukaryota; kingdom Fungi; phylum Mucoromycota; class Mucoromycetes; order Mucorales; family Mucoraceae; genus Mucor; species Mucor plumbeus. The sequence goes on from JAEPRC010000144.1 coordinate 25,269, forward strand.
AAACAGCAAACTAGTACATACATCACTTGGAACTTCTAATTAAAACAAGTAAATTTTATTGATCTCAGGCTTTTGGTACTAATTTGGTACTACTTTGAATGGTGATTGTAGTTTTAGAATAGAAGAACAAGCCTTAAATATATAACTAATATTATTAAACTTTATTGATTGATGTTTTTCTATTATTGTTTACTTTATTAGCATAGATTACTGTTTTGAATACAAACATTGATAACTAGCTTTCAATTACACAATAGCCGATTATATTTAAGTCAAATTGTTACATTTAGTTATTTTTTGCTTTTGATTTCTATCGAAAAAAGGGGTGACCTTATAGTATTTCTACTTTAAATTCAGAAAATTTGGGATGAAATGAGGACAAAATTTAGATGCAATGAGAATTGGGATTTAGATAAAGCGAGTATAAAATTGGGATAAAATAAAAATGAGATTTAGAGAAGGGAAATTGAAAAAGATTAAATTAGTCTCAGGCATTATTTCAAAGAGTTATCCTAAATGAACTTATCTGTAATAATCTAAACTCCCGAAGAAGAAACCGTGTTTGTTACGGCAATATTGTAAATAAACTTCACATCGTTTTCTTTAGAAGCATCGGTATCCAAGGCAGAGATACAGAGTATACAATAATATAATGTTTTAGGCATTTATACCATCTTGACCTATAAGATAGACAGAATTGGTAAAAAAAAAAAAGATAAATTGTACTACTCCATGATACGAATGTTTGAAAGCACAAGCCATGGTCTATATTTATTGAATATTCAAAAAATTGTTTAGGGTTAGAAAGAAATGATTATTCACTTTTTTATAGTGAAATCAATTGCAAATTATCATTATTTCTTGTGGTATCTTTTATCTCTTTCGATATGTATTGCACTTTTTATATAATATTACACTATGCTTTTTTAATTTTGATTATTTTGAGCATGAGCTCATTTCATAAAAAAATAAATGCTACACTAAACAACTAGTGTCTAGAAACAACATTTTGTTCGCACAAAGGTTGTTCACTATTTGTACGAATTTGCATTCTCGCTTTGTCTACATTTCATTTTTGCTCTATCTCAATATACAACTAACAACTATCCAAATATTTTTCTGAAATGTCTAAATTTCAAGTTATTTTTTGGTTTTTTTCAAAAACGTTAAAAATAATTGCGCGCAGACCCCTAAAAAAACACTGCCAGCATATAGCTCTAATTTTTGGATTATATGCCTCTCATAAATACCTTACTAAAATGTCTCGTTTTTCGATTGAAAGATTGAGTCTTTTGAATTTTTAAATTTTGGATTAGGTATGGTAAGGCAACACTTGAATTGAAGTTGATATTTAAAGGAAATTGCATTAATGTTTCAAAACGGATCTATCAATTGATGACTTTCGTTTAGTCTCCTTTGGAGCGCTGGATATGGCCGCAAACGAACAAAACGTGGCGCTTCAAGAGCTGAATTTAGCTAATTTGGCTGCTACAACAGCTTTCACTACTAATACAAATGCAATTAACACTACAGTAAACTTTAGAGCCTCTTCAAAATTTTCTTAAATGACACCTGTAGACTCTTGAAATGCTACTACAGTTTTCAATTTTTAAATTAGCTCTTTTTTTTTTTATTGCATGAGACAAAAAATGAGCGATTTTCTTTTATCTTGAAAACGTTGTAAATCGCAAGCATTATAACTGCAAACATTTCTGCTAGACATCAAAAATAAATATTAAAAAAGTACATTTGTAATGGTAAAAAAATTGTGCTAATTTAAAAACATGTATGGGAAAATCCTTTTTTTTTTTTTTATTTTTTTTTTTTTTTTTGCATAAAACATTTTAATGTTCTTTTCTTTCTGTGAATACGCGTTTTGATATAATATTTTATACAGTAACAAACCAACAAATTTAAGCAAAGCAAAGCAAAGCAAACAAACAAACACATGAGTTCATAAACATTTACCGAAATCACAAATGAGTAGGCTAATTTATGCAGAAAGTGCTATTCACCGAGCTTTAAATATAAGAAACTTTAATTGAAACAACTAAATACCTTTTTCTTTATTTTATTTTTTATAAAAACTATTGCTTGTATTTAGTTAACTTTTGGTGGTGGTAATTTTCATCGTCATCATCATCGTCTCTATCTCTTTTACCAAGAACTGGAGAACTTGGAATATTATTTTCTTCTTTGGGTATAATGGAATTAGCAGTATTTACATGTACAGTATTGAAAGTATTGTTACTTTCATAACTGGAATCATCATCGTCAGTTTCATCAAGCGCCTCGTCAGTTGCATTAAACATTTTATCAAATTCAATCTGAGTTAAAGCCATGTAGTTAACTGTCCTTGTTGGTGAGAATAAATCAGAAGTAAATATACTAGTTTGAGATGATAAGTCTTGTTGTGAGTTTGTGGTGGAGTTGGTGGTAGCATCAATAGATCTGAGTTCTTCAAACCATGACCAATCAGTTAATACATTATCTTCACGAGCAGCAATATAATTTTGATCGTTATTGACTGATGTTGGGGAAGAAAATAAATCGGAATTATAGTCAATGACTGAAGTAAGAACTGAAGTTGCTGATTCTGGTTGAATATGGTGTTCATCATCAGCGGAAATAGCAGTGAAAATCAAAGGTTGCAAATTATTTTCTTCATTGTCAGCGTTGTTAGTTTCATAAGTAGGAAATGACCACCAATTAGTGTTTACATCTTCTTCCTCTTCTAATAAGTATTTGTCGCTATCTTCATCATAAGGAATATAATCCAATTCTTCTTCTTGATATGCAGGCTTTTCTTGTGCTTTTTGTATTGGTGTTGTTTGTGTTTTTTTAGCTGATTTTGCTTGTGATTGTACTAATTCTGCTTCTGCTTGCCTTAATTCTGCTTGTGCTTGTACAAATTCTGCCTGTGCTTGTGCCAATTCTGCTTGCGCTTGTACTAATTCTGATTGTATTTCTTGTGCTGGTTCTGTCTGTATTTCTTGTACTAATTCTGCTGGTGATTCTTGTACATCTTGTACTTGTCGTACTAGTTTTTCTAATGCATCTTGTAATGGTTGTGCTAATGCTTCTTGTGCTGGCTCTGTTGCTTCTTGTTCAGGAGGAGGAGGAGGAGGAGGAGGAGGAGGAGGAGTACTTCTAGGTGTCAAAGTTTCTTTTAACCGCTCAGCGGCATCTATAACACTAAAAAAAAAAAAATGATTGATTTAATATAAAATTATTAAAAAACATTGAATTACATACTCTGAAACAACCATCCATTTTCTTAATGGTATTTCTTTTTGTCGTCGTCTTCTTGAGAAAGTTGGTTTGAGTTTTTTTATACTTGAATGCAAGATACGACTCACAAAGTTCATATTGTCGTTGTTCTCCATTTTGTCTTTTTTTTTTTATTTGTTTCAAATTCAATTTATTCTTGTATCTAAATAATTCTGGTTTTCAATTGGCTTTTGTTTGCTGCGTAGTAAATTGCTAAACTGAATTGACGGATCAGATATATAAAAAAAAGGGTATATATAGAGAGAGAAACAGAGAAAGAGAGAAAGAGAGAAAGAGAGAAAGAGAGAGAGGAGAGAGAGAAAAGAAAAAAAAAAAAAAAAAAAAAAAAAAAGAGGAAAGCAGAAGAAAAAGAAGAAATAAATTTTTAAGAGTGGGGGGGTATTTTATACGTCTTTTGAATGAAATCAAATTTTGGTCGGCTGTTTAATCAAACAGTGTCGTGTGATTGACCCCAGTGCATATTTTGCCTGATATTTGAAGGTATAAACTAATTAGAAATGTGCAATTTGGGTATATAACCTTCACTGGTCAGTAAATGCAGTTTTTGAGAAAGTTTAAAATAAGATTGATTTTATAAAATTATTAATTCAGCATTGGTGATAGTTTAAAATAGAAAATTATAGTTTTCCAAGATACAAATTGAATTTGTTCAATTGGTAATAAATTAAAGGGTCTTCAGGTACAAAAGTGTTTGATTATCATGACAACATCCTAAATCTCGATGCAAAGCCGTGATTTGATAAATACCAAATATTCCCCCCCCCCACAAACCCCTTTCAGATTAAGGCACATGATAGGGATCATTGCTTCGGATGCCCAAAACAAGTAAATATTTTAGAAACACAATCAAGCACAGACCGTATTAAATGTTTTAAATCTTTATATGACTATTAGAATTAACAGCAGTTGCTAAACCTACTCTTTTTTGACCCATATCGTATACGAAATAAGCAGATCTTAAGTGGTACTACCGAAACACAAATGAATCAATTTTATCGAAATTTCAAGTAAGCCAAATGCACATTTTGAATTATCGCTTCCAAATAAAGGCAGAATTAGTTCTTGAATATCCATTTCAAGTCGTACTACTTGATCTGACGTAGCAAAAAGACTAATTCATTTTTTAAATTAATATCTTTAAGAACAAAATCAACCGTATAGTGATTTGAGCTCAAATCAATGGAAACAACTGTAATTTTGTTTGACAGCCTCATAATCTCAAGCTTTTCCACTAGATATTAGAAAACAAAAAATATAAACATAAACCTATGATGCTCAAAACAGTTTAAAAATTATTAAACCACGCGTTAGTATATTGAAAAACGTGCAGGAAACCCCTTTCGATATATATATATATATATAGAAGTACACATAAAACAGTTTAAAATTGCTTTTTTCTTTCTGAAAACACACGTTTTTATACAGCATTTTATACAACAACAAACCAACACATAAGCTCACAAACGATTAACTAAATTGCAAGTGATTGAGCTAATTTATGTAGCAGAATACTGCATTTATCGTGTTATAGATATAATTTTTATTGTTTGCAACATGTAGTAATTTTTGAAAACAGAGTAGTTAGCTAGTATAAATTGACAATGTAAAGAAAGCAATAATCTATAACGTTGTTTTTTACCAAATAAACCGTCTAGTTTACTCTGATGACTTTTTGGTAATGTCATTTAATGAAATTTTTGGCACTGAATGCGGCTGTCCTAGCCGTTGTCTTATTATTGTCTTTTGCCTAAAAACTGAGGCAAAGCTCAAAAAAGCTCGATTACCCTCTTCTCCTTTGGGTATCATTAAGTTATAATTGTTTTTATGTGTTATATTGAAAGCATATGTTGCTTTTATAATAAAGCTAATAAATAAAAAGAAGGGTGTCCAGATATATGCTTTTCTTTATTAGCTGTTCAACCAAAGGGTACCCTATGATTGACCTCAGTGCATACCTTGTCTAATATCTAAGATATAAATTTTTTTTACAAAATATGTAAATTACTATAATATTCACTGATTAATTAATTAACAATAGTAATTTTTACAAAGTTAAAAATAAGTTTAGTTGTATAAGGTTCTTTACTTTAGTCTTGTTGATAGTTTTAACTAAGAAATTATACTCTTCCGAAATATAAAATTCATATATTAAAATAATTCAAATCTTTATTTGGCTTTTAGAATTAACAGCAGTAGCTAAACCTACTCTTTTTTGGCCCATGTCGTATACAAAATAAGCAGATCTTAAAATGGTACCACCAAATACAAATGTATCGGATTTATCAAAGTTGTAGGTAATACCAAATGCACATTTTGAATTATCGCTTCCAAATAAAGGCAGAATTAGTTCTTGAATATCCATTTCAAGTCGTACTACTTGTCCTGATGTAGCAGAAAAGGCTAATTCTACTTTTAAATTACTATCTTTAAGACTACAATCAACAGTATACAGATCAGAACTCAAATCAATGGAGACCGTAGTTTTGTTTGTAACTGACTTGACAATTTCATCAGCTAAATCCTTATTGACATAGCTAAGTGTAGTGCCGGTATCTAAAATTACGGATTGCTTGGTTTCTTTTGTTACAATATTACTGCTTTTATCGTTAATAATGACATCTTGCAATTCTACAGACCAAAATGTGTAATCTGATTTACTTGTTTTGGGATTGATATTTTTGACTACAGGAACATAATGAACATTGCCAATGTATTGTTCTTTGTCTATCCCACCAACCATCATTTGTTCTTGATCAAGTGAGATGGAAAAAACTGGTTCTGAAATAAGATTTTGACTAACTAAATTGAATAAAAATGGTTCGTAAGCTTGATCCGTATCACTATTAGCGGTCAGTGCAGGAAACGCTAATCCTAGAATTCCATTGGCTTTAGTTGCTAACGAGATAATACCATCTTTGGCAGTATTAACAAGACCGATAGGTTGAGATTTAACTTGCTGATTTGTATTGGCTACTAAATTGACAGTTTCTCTAACGTAACTTCCTTCAATAGAGCCAGCTCCATATTGAATTGAGAATGATAAATCCATTGTTTCAAACGACGAAGATTTATTTTGCTGATATTTGTTATATGGGCATTCATCTTTAGGACATAAATTAGATGGAACCCATAGATCAGCACTAAAATAAAATGACGTATTAGTATACAAATGTTTAGTAATACATCTTAATTGCTTTAATTTACCTGCCAGTGTCTACTGTAACTAAAAATTCTTGTGGGGGTGTTCCAATGTTGACTTTTGTTAAATATTCTATATGATCTTGATCATATAAAACATATTTGCTACTTGTAGCTAATCTTTTTTTAATGTGTGGTGATGATTTTCTGATTAACGGTAATTTTATAGGATTATTTACAATTGGTTTGGCATCATTCAATATAATAAATGTACAAGAAACAAGAATAAAAAACCAAAATATATACAGCATTTTTTTTGAAGCAAAAAAAAAGGGGGGGGGGGAGGGTAAAAAGGGAAGAAATAAAGAAATGCGCAAGTGTTTATATAGTTTTTTGCCGATGAGACAATGCTACACAATTTCATTCTACTAAATTGCTTCAACACACGATGCTTTGTTACCCAATGAAACATGATCTTTAAACCTCTTTAGGATAATTGGAGTTTTAACAATTGAACATATCCCTGAATTTGTTCGAGACATGGGTTCTGTTACACATTTTATAAAAGCCAAGAGATTTGTTATATAAATATACCCAAAAAAAAAGAAAAAAAAAAAAAAAAAAAAGAGAGAGAGAGAGAGAGAGATAATAAACCAAGAGAAGCACACTAATGTAGATAATTAATAACAACAAAATTTCACCCTTAATTTGTACAAAAATGGTTACAAATGTCAATATTTTTTTTAAAAAAAGATCGACAATTAAATTATATTTTGTGCAACAAATATGATTTATTTTTGTTTTCAAACATAGAAAAGTATCATATATCGAAATATCGTACTACAAGAGAAAATATGTACGTATGATGGTATGACAAGAAGGATAGAAATATGGAACAAAAAAAGTGCTATGATAGAATGCATCGATACAATAAAACTTTCTTTTATAGGTAAAAGTGAAAATTAATCACTATTTATTTTAAGTCATTATGTATCGTACATGCAAAATACAGTTAATATTCATTGATTGTACTATCTGTGTTAAGGGATGGCGCATATCCTACGTATTTATTATCCATATCAAACACTAAATATAATGCTTGAATAACTAAGTCTTCTAGTAACATGGCTGAAGTCGATGTTGAACAAAGTGAAGATACACATTTTCTAGGACATTTAACATCTGTATTATCTATAGGTTTTACTAATTCATTGACAGAAACAGTTATAAAGGTAGTTTTACCGCTATCAGATTAAGAATATGAAAATACTATATCAAATCCATTTTCATTTTCATAAGCATAACCACAATCAATTGGATAGTAATGACTCGCATCATCGATCTAACAAGTTCGTCTTTATAGAAAAGAAAGCGGTGCCTGTATCAATAGTCGTTATTTGAGGAGAAAAACTGAGCGTTATTGTAATAAGTGCATTACACACGAAGGATACCAACGTAATTAACTTTGTTTCCATTTAACATAACGTATATTGTTGTGTTTTTGGATCAGGCACAACAGGTATATAGCTCAAATTACCAACAAAACTAGACTAAGCCATACCACCAAGAATAATTTCACCAGCCCAACCATCTTGGTATATAGAATTTGCACAGATTGAAAATATAGGTTCTGTCAATAATGGATTTTCAGCCATATGATATGAGACAGAAGAGATGAAGCTCTTTTGTAATTTTTTGTTATCTGGAAAGCTAAACCTAGAATACCATCAGCACTAATGTCATTGTAATTGTTTTTTTCTTGCAACAGTTTCTTTGGTTGATACTACTAGACGAAATGATTAATTTCTTATACCTATGTCAGCTATCATAACATCGTATGTAATTAACATACCTTTTGTATAACTATTTATATATCTTATACTAAAACTGATCTGGCAATCTGTAAATGTTGGTGATTTCGATACATTGTAATCGACTAAGAGGCATTCAGTTTGGGGGCAATTAACAGAAAGAACCCAAAATTTATGGGGTTTTAAAAGTGTTAATACATCGTTACTAACTAAATAATCAATTCAATTTTATTGTTACAATATCAACAATAACGAAAAAAGCTTAAGTGGGAGAGCCAACATCAATATTTTCTATGTACTTTATTAAACTTGGTTGTCATTGTAAATTGATGTTAAGGTGTAATATGGTCTTTCTTATACATTGAATTAGTGCCATTGAAGTTTTTCAGAATCCTAAATTTTTAAAATGTCAATTTAGCTATTTTATTATTTTCAGTATTTTCTATGGTCATAGTATGCGTATTAATTAATCTTAAAAGTAAGTATAATAATAAGTTTTTTATAAGCATGCATATCACTTTTTTTTTTTTTTTTTTTTTTTTTTTTTTTTTTTTGGTGCATTATAGAAGATAGAGAATAAACAAATAAAACAATGCAATTCATTACTATACATTTGGAGTTCTTAGCTTTGTAAGGAGATTACTAAGATACACATAGAAATGCCTTAGATAAAGCATGTTGGCCAAACTTTGTTTCGCTGTTTCGTAGTTTCCAATCATTGTCTTGGTGTCTGAATCAATTGCACCTGCAAATCTAATTTGGTTTCGAAATCCATAATAAACCAGGTAAATTTACCATAAAATATAATTACCGAATATAAAAATTGGAATAGTATTCAATGCATCATCACTATCATATAATATATTAGATGGTTATGAACATAAGCTAAATATACTAGTATCACCTTTTCTTGTCATTGATTCACCCGCATGCTGAGGCTTAATTAGATTCTTTGACAGGAATACTGATAAACACATCACCATCTATGCCATTATCAAACTATGATATTCCAATTTCGATATATTTTGTTGTATTCTATAGCCCGCTATCCACAATGTAACATTTACTTGATGAATCTAACTCTGGTTGCATTTCAAGTGTTGTAATTGAAACTATTTGTATTGCATACAATCCTCCTATATAGGAAAGCGATGCTCATGTATTAACCATAATGTATCGCTGCTGAAAGGGTAAAATAGCTTTGGGTATTAAATTTGTTTGGCTTTGCTGTACTATTGTATTAAAATATATCATTTCATACTCTGCTTTTAGATAGCCAGGTTCATCAACCGATATCTACCTTTTTATTGCAGATTTTGTCCACGTTCATTCAAGTATGCTATGGGGTTCCTCATCCACACTTCCTGTTGCTGTTTTGGAATTACCGTGTAGGCTCTTTTCTTTCTGGTTTGCATTGCTTAATTCCTCTTTTTTCGATCTATGGATGCCTTTTTCGTCCAAGAACCTTGGGAACATTGCCAACTATCGTTAGATACTTTGCTACAGTTGCCCTTTACCGAATTATATTACCAGTATAATACCGAGCCCAGCATTACCCATCCTAATCTGATCTTTAGAAAATCTGTGAATAAATTTTTAGAACCAAGCCGTCTACAAGATCCATTAGTCTTTAAGAAAAATGCCAAACGTCCTAATCTTGGTCTCTTGAACAAGATTAATAGGGCTGCTAACATTGATATTTTGGTTTTTACATTTGACTGTAATGTCTATTTATCTCTTCTTTCTTGTCCAATGCCTCCGGCTGTCTCACTTTGTGGTGTTGATTTTTCCTCTTACCTCTGTCACAAGCTTAACTATCAAGGTATAATGGTCTTGTCCATGACTAATATCCAGGCTCATGAAATGTATATGAGAGATCACACCCCAATATCAAGACCTCATGTGGATTTACATCGACTCACTAAGGCCTCTTTCTTCACACCAAAATGCCTAGTGCAGCTCGTAATTTGTGGTTCCGTTTGATGCATAACAAGGTCTCATCCAAGGCGAATCTGGCTCATACCCTTCGTCCTCCAGATGAAATGTATGTTTTTTGTAGTCTGCGGGAAACAACTTCCAACGTGCTCTTTATCTGTCCCACTCATCGAGAAATCTGGGTAAACTACTTTTCTCTGGTCTTCAGACCTTTGAAAATTTTTAGTTTAGGTAAGGCTTACGAGGAAGTCATGGCCCTCAACCATTCCGAATATTGTCTACTAGGCTCTGCCCTTTGGTTTTTAATTTTTGAGGCGTTTACGTGTGTAATTACTGCCAACTGGCAAGCCAAATGGAGTAACTATTTTGATTCAGTTGATTTTGACAATCAGTCCGTTGTGGATCGTGCCATGATCAACTTGAGACACTTATCGTCTTTAAATGTCTGTAAATATATATATATATATATATATATTTTGATCTCTAGGGATGGGTCATTTAGTACTACGCCCGATCTCCTTTTTACCATAGACATATTAATACATTTGATATTTCTCTTTTTATGAGTTTCTTACTTTTTTTAGTTTTAAATTTTAATAAATCTTCATAACATGTATTGGTTATGGCGAAGTAAATGACCAGAAATTAATGAACGTCTTTAAATGACATAAGCTTGTTTTTGCAATCTTTTGATGGCTCTAAACAGTCAAACATCAATAGATTTATTATTATACATCATTCATCTGAATTTTTTAGACAACGTTCTGTGAAATATATGGTATAGTGACAAATATTAAGGCTCATCACAATCTTGTCAATCGTGTGAATTAAGTAAAAATAAATATTTTTTAGTGGGCTAATAGCTGACACACATGTATGATGATCATTTGGAGAAAAGGCAAATATGTTGCCCCGTACTTCTTAACATTTGCTCCAATAAACTTATATTTGATCACTTCAAACTCAAAATAACAGCACATTTATATGTTAAATTGATGGTCTAGAACTAGAGTTTATATTTACATTAAATTAAACTTGCTAAATGTATGTTTTATTTTAAGGTAAATGTGTAACTGTAGTACCGTTTCACCAAAAAACGCATAAATTGCCTCTTTAAAGAGCGCATTGAGGCGGATCTAGATACCCCCTAATGCTCAGAGTTATTTCAAACGATTCTCCTCGTTTAGTAGATATATTCTAGTATAATTTCCAAGAAATTTTTACTTTTTCATATTTTCATCATTTTTGATGAGTGATACCTCATCCAAAATTGCAATTTGGGCAAAATTCAATTTTAAACCCAAAAAACGAGACATTTTATTAAGGTAATTATTAGCAAAAACTGACCGTCTTTTTTATATTTTTGATATCGAATTGCTTAATTTGGGGCTGCATGCCAATTTTTTTGAAATTTTCTTCAAAAACCAAAACCACAGTTTTAAGAGAATAAAAAATTATTTAAAGTTGAAAGTGCAAATAAAAAAATTTTTTTCTGATAGAACACTTAAAAACACACGTCTTTAATTTTTAAAGCTTTGGTATTGTTTAAGAATTTGAGAGAGGAACAATTCTTGAAAGATAAAAAAAAAAATCCAAAATTGCAAAATGAATCAGAAAATAGACCCGCGGCAAAATTTACATTTAAACTCCGGATACCATTGTTTTCTGTTTTGCCAAAATTTTGAATTAATGACTCCAATTGCTTTCATATTTAAAGTTAAAGCGAGATAAGGACGAATCGCAAGATAGAGCCTTGTTTTATAATAAAATGTACTGAAAAAGAAAAATCGTAAATGTCTCAATATATATACAAAATTGACTAGTATTTACAATATTTAAACGTGCGAAATCTACGCAAAAAGTAACATAAAATCCATTTGCAAGCTAAATATGAGCAAGAAAAATGACATTTACTACTAATAATTTATGTATATACATTTACTTCATCTCGCATGCATATCTATATCTAAATTTGGCGAAAAATGACGATTTATTTACTTTGATTATATATTATATGAAGTCTTTAATGGTATGCATTTTACTTGTACAGAGATTATTTACAACTGAAAAATGTTAATCTAAATTTAGAAGGCTAAAGTAGCCATTAATAAACAACTAACCAAAGCTATCATAGTGGGATTTTGTCTAAATGAAGAAACACCGCCATCGCTAGTGGATGCAGATGAAACACCTTGTACAGAACCGTCAACACCTTTAGCAGCAGCAATACCAATTCTATTATTGCCAATGTCATACACCATATAGGTACTACGCAAGATTGAATCACCAACCAAATACAAGTTGTTACCAACGCTAGAGCTAGAAGTAGGAGCAATACCAAACAAACAATAAGTAGCAGCAGCAGCAGTGTCAGCGTTTAAGGGGATAACTAACTGAGAAGCAGGAACAGACAAGACAATAGGATCAGTACTTCCAGATGTCATTTTCATTTCGAATTGAGTAGTAGATTTTGCGGCATCACAACTAATGATATAAGCACCAGAACCAGCATCAACGGTATAATCTTGTCCTGCAAATGCTTCGACTACTTGTTGTGCAATATTAGAAGGCAAGTAAGTTAAAGTAGTTCCTGTATCCAAAATGAAAGCACTGGTAGAAGAAAAGGAAAGATCAAGAATGGTATTTGTATCAGTACCATTTGTGGTAGTAGTAGTTGATGAAGAGTTTGTTACAGCGACACCCTCGGCACCTACCATCCAATAATAGTTACCAGTATTTTTAGGAAGAGTAGCACGTTTTTTATTGGATGATGATGATTTTGTAGAAGAAAGCGAAGCAACAGGAAGATAGGTTATGTTTCCAGTATATTTAGTTGAATCAACACCACCAAACATTATCTCACCAACCCAACCATATGAGTTAGCTTTGTTTAAATAAATGGAGAAAATAGGGTCCGAAATAACATCATTTGCCACTAAATTGAAAACAAAGGGGTTATAAACGCCTTGACCTTTACTTGAAGCGGCAGTTAATTTAGGGTAACCAAGACCAAGGATACCATTTGCTGTAACACTTGTTGTAGATGAAGAAGTAGATGTAGCTAATAACTTAAGATCAATAGGTTCATTTGGTAACTTTGCTACTTTAGCTGCAGTAATTGTATTTGGATTTGTCAAAATTTGAGATGTTGTAGATGCTAAACCGAACTGTTGGTTTTGTACTGTAGCACCAGCGATGGTTACAGTATCAGTGACATAAGAACCATTGACACTACCAATACCATAAACAAGAGAGAAATCTTTACCAAGAGATTTATATGTAGTTGAAGCAGATTCATCGAAATGTCCATTTGGACATTCGGTTGTTGGACAAGATGAACCTGGGATCCATAAATCAGCACTATTAAGGAATTAATTATCTTGGCATGCTACAGAAAATTGTAAATTTTTCTTACCTTCCAGTATCTAATGTTACAGAAAAATTTTGAGCAGGAGTACCTATGCTCACATCAATGAGATATTGTGAACCTGCATCATTGTATAATGGAGCATTAAATGAGTCTCTTTTATCTAAGCCAATATTTTGTTGAATTGATGAAATGACAGGGTCGGGTCTAATTTTACGACTGATGGGTACTCGAAGTATTTTTTTTTCGTTATTCGAAGGAGCAGCATTTGCATTTCCAGCAAATAAAGAGGTACCAATTAATAGTAAAATAGCAGAGTTAATATTGATATACATGATGAAGATGAAGATGAGAATGAAAAAAAAAAAATGAAAGAAAGAAAAGAAAAAAGAAAAAATTAGAAAGAAACCTCGAGGGTTTTTAATGAAGATTAATTGAACCCAACAAGAAGCATGTCTTTTTTATACTTCAAAATAATGATAAAAATGTCTAACTTTTTTTCTTTAGTTTAAACGGAATAACTTTAATACATTTATTTGCCAAGAGATCTCATGGTTTACTGATTATAATCTCTAGTATAAGGTTTTTTTTTTACGCTTTTTTTTTCATCAAAAAATGAGTTTCAAACTATGGAATAAACGGAATCCTTTTTTTTTTATGTTGCTTGGCATATAGCAGAAGATTTAATAATAAATAAGTAATAAAAAAAAAAAAAAAAAAAAAAAAAAAAAAAAAAAAAAAAGACATTACATACTGACATTGTCATACAAGTTACACAAAAAAGTTATTTATTATAATGATAAATAACGATAAAAATATAGTATAATAATGATGATAATTTGCTATATTAGTAACTGACAATGATGCCACCATGGTAGGCGAAAAATAGCCATTTGCTGCTGCTCCAATACCAATTTGATATTCAAGCATGTCATGTACTACATAAGCACTGCGCAAAACCGTCTGGCCGAGAATCCATCCAGAACCAATAGACGATAAAAATCCACTTGAAATAGGTGCGAGTCCAAATAAACATGTGGTTGCTGTATTTATATCATCTGTGTTCTGAGGCAACACAAGTTCCTTAAGTGGCACACGGATTATCACTGGTGAATTAGAAAATGCATTTGCTGCTGGTGAGAACTGAAAATCAAACCACATTTCTTGGAACAAAAAATCACTACAATTAACTTGATAGGCTTGAACTGCACCACCATTCAATTTAAGAGGAGTGTAATTTTTGGTAATACTCTCAAGTATTTCTATTACATTTTCTTGTGGTAAATAAGAAAGTGTTGTTCCTGTATCTAATATCGCTGGTTGAACATCAGGAAATTGTGTTTCATAGATTTTGGAACCATCAGACGTATAACTTGCCACAGCTTGTCCAGGCACTGTCCAGTATTTGTACATCATATCGTCATTATTTTTTGTATAAACTCTACCAAGATTGGGCTGGCCTTGTTTATTATAATTCACCACAGGTAGAAAGTTTAATGTGCCTGTAAAACGGCTAGTTTCATACCCACCAATCACTATTTCTCCTGTATATCCATAATCGGCTTGTCGGTTTAAATATATAGAGAACACAGGCTCCTTAATTACTTGATTTTTTAATAATTTTTGTATAAATGTATCTTCTACAGGATCTCTTAATAGACCTTGAAAACCAAGACCCAAGATACCACTCACTCTTGTGCTTGAAGATGAAGTAGACATGCCTGATGTTGTACTAGCAAGTCCAAAAACATGATTTGCAGAGGTTAAATTGTTGCCAATCGTAATAGTATCATAAGCAACAAGACCTTTCGCTGATCCACTACCATATTGAACATTAAATACTTTTTTTGTTTGGTTCAGTGTGGATGATTCTTTTTCTATAAATCTAGAATATAAACAAATTGATTTTGGACATTTTGAGGAAGGTATCCATAGATCTGAACTATAATTAACTGTAAATTAATCTGTATATAGATAGTAGCGAATTTATATTAATTACCTTCCAGTGTCCAAAGTTACGTTAAATTTTTGTGATGGCGTACCCAATCCAATCTCAATAAGATACTCTCTAGCGTTGGCGTTAAATAATGGAATTGCCGGTATATTGTCTCGTTTTACTATATGTGGAGTATCATGTTTAATTATTGGTAATCTTATCAGATCTGCTGTTAAAGCTATTGTAATCAAATTAATGAATAATATGAAAGTTGAAAATTTTTTCATTTATTATATATGTATATATCAAGAAAATAAAAACAATGAATATATATAAACATAACATATTTATACACACACATCTGAATGTTTTGATTTTGTATACTATATACAGTAAGTCGATTCTTGCTTTGTAACCCCTTCTTTTAATTATGGAAATACATACACTCTTCAAAACCAGGATTGCTCTTTCTCCTATCTAGACATTTATAAAAAATAAAGCCCACATTTTCCAGGATGTAAACATTATTCGTTTACCTTTTTTTTTTTTATTATAAATGCTATACATCAACAAATCTCATGCTATGCAAATTTTTTGCTATATTTTACTTCTCTTTAAAGGATTTAGCTACACATTTTAAGGATACCAAAGTATGTTTTAATATTTTAAAATGCTTTTCAGTATCATAGATTTATGTTCGTATTTTTAAATTTCTCAAAATCTAGCAGAAGAGTTTGTAATTATGATGCTCCTAATGAAAGAAATTTTGAAAAGCAGAGAAAAAAATCACCATTCTGTTACTTATAGTTGAAATACGGTATCCTTCAGATTAAAACAGGACACAAGAAATTTATGAAAAACTAGTAAAGATAAATAGAGATCAATTATCTAATGAGATTTGAGAGGCTAATGCAGAGCTAATAGTGGCTGGAGTTATTGTCATAGCCAAATAAGCCAAATTTAGCGCTTTAAAAGCCGCATTTTGTTTGTTTGCGGCCATATCTAGCACTCATAGAGTACCAAACGATAGCCATCAATTGATAGATTCGCTTAGAAGTATCAGTGCAATTTTTTTCAAATATTAATTACAGCTCAATTTTTGCCTTACCATACCTTATCCAAAATTTAAAAATATAAAAAATTCAATTTTTCAATCAAAAAACAATTCATTTTAGTAAGGAGTATACGAGAAGCATATAGCCTATATAATGAGATCTTTGTAGCTGGAAGTCTTTATTTTGGGGACTCCAAGTCAATATTTTTAATTTTTTTTTTTTTTTTTTTTTTTTTGGGGAAAAGCCAAAAATCAACTTTTTTACTGATTTCAATCCTTTTTAAATGAGAACTTACAAACAAAAAACTTCATAAGATTAATCAATTTAATTTTAATATCTTCAAATATCATTTTACTGGATGTTGACAATCAGATTTAGTTACAAAAATCCTTTAAACGTTCAATTTTGTCAAGAATGTTAAACTGAGCCAAACATCTGGCTACCACATTTATCTAATTAAACCGCCGTTATGGTCTTTTTGCAACAACGATAGCATCCCTAATTCAGCTGTAGGCAATATTTTATAGCAAAATAATGCGTCGAAGATATACCATGTATGCATTTCTATACGAAATTAGATAATTGAGGGAAAATGGAGGCCTATATTATAAAGAAGAAAGAAGAATTCACAAAACATGAGCTTCCCATAATTAATTTTTACTTCGTTTTATTGTGTAACTTCTTGTGCAATTGAAGTATTTATCAGCGAATCTGACAATTCAACATTTGCTCCTAAAATAGAGCGATCATCTTGTTTAATGTGTTCAGGTCTAAACGAATCTCTTCTTCTCTTTGTCATCAACCAGATGATTTTGTGAACAAATGGCTTTAGTTTTTTAATAATTTCTTCACCATCATCCATTTCCCAACCGCCTTCAATGTGAATAAATGGTTCGATATGTCGAATGATATGAATCTTGCCTTCTTCTTCTGAGCAAAAAATAACTTTACGATAATCAAGTAAATCTGAAAATATTGATGCATTACTTAGTAATGCCTCAATGTTTGATTGTTCTTCTTTTGAATTAACATGTACAAGGACGTATATGTCGTATAAATAAGATAGTTGAGTCAGTAATTGGATACTGTGTTCTTGGAATGCATAAATTGGTGTATCCACATCAGGCGAAGGATTCCAAAGTACAGTCTAATGATTTTTTGTATATTAGTTTTATTAATTTCTAAATTTACTTAATAGAATACCTACATTTTTCAATGAAATAGTCATTCGTTTTCTATTCTTCCGAACTGTTGATTTTAGACCATTCAAAAGCTTGTTACTCCATCTGTCTGTTGAATTCTACATGCAAAATTTATGATGAGTCATTCTAAATACCCTTATATTATTAATTGTTTGTTACCTCTGTTGGATTATTGTTAATACCATTAGTGTCGTCATCTTCATTGGAGCTAATTTTACGACGTGGAGGGTACTTTTTAAACCAATATACTGCAAAACTAATAACGGCAGTCGCCAGCGAAGTTATGCCAATTATTTTCAAAAGCCATGAGGGTAATAATTTTGATTTTTTCAGTGTTCCTGTAGGTTTGTTTACTGCTAAGACCATTGTTTATTTGTTTCTATCTGCTTTAAGTTAGTGTTTAATGTTGAATCGATTATCGTATTGAACTAATATTGTAGGTATAAGAGGTAAAGGGAAAAAAAACAAAGAATAATATAGAAGAAAAGGTATAAACGAATATTTGGGTGAAGAGCGAATGTGTGTGTGTGTGGGGTATTTAGGTTTTTTTTTCACATGCAAATATGGCATTATATAAGTTTATAAGGCTTGTTAAAGCACGAAAGCAAGTCACCGGTAACTATCTAAGATACTTCTTTATCTATGCAATTCTGCATGTAAAATGTAGATTATTATATAAAGATACGAATACAATCAATGTCCGTGTAATTGTCCCGAGAAAGCAGCAAAGTTAGATCATTTTGGGAGGTAGATATTATTATAAACTACATCAAATGCAAAATGACATACTCCATTTCATGTAAATGTTGCAGGGATAAATTAATCGAAATATATCAAAATACATTGACACTTTATTCCCATGGCAACCAAATCCTAAATCAGAAAATGATCTACATGGATTTGTAAACATATACAAATTGCCTAGCAACCAAACAACCAACATTTTTAGGTTACCATGGTAAATCCAATTTTATATAATTGCTTTAACAGGTGACTGTTTTGCAACCGAAAAAAAAAAAAAAGCTTGAATTTTAATAAAAATGAAAAAATTTGACACATTTTGCAACTTACTACATCTTTCAACTTTTAGTTTTTTCTAATTCAATATGGAGGAAAAAACTCAAAAAGCACATATTAAAAAGAAGGCAGGAAAGAAGGTTGAACGTAAAAAGGAAAACAAGTTTAGCAATGCTAAAAAATCCAGTAACCCTAAAGCTTTTACCTTTCAAAGTGCTGGACGAGCCGAGAAAAATGTCAGAAGAAACAATGATCTCGGTGAAAAGAAGCTTCATGTTCCCATGGTAGATCGTACACCCATTGAATCACCTCCTGTTGTCATTGCTGTTGTTGGTCCCCCTGGTGTAAGTCAATTCTCTCATTCTGTTGATGTAATATCATGATTTACTAACTCACATCTTCTTTTCTTTTATATACATTTAGACTGGTAAATCAACTCTTATTCGCTCTTTAGTTAAGCGTTATACCAAGCACAATTTGAATGAAATCAAGGGCCCTATCACTGTTGTTAGTGGTAAAAAGAGACGTTTGACATTTATGGAATGTAACAACGACATGAATTCTATGATTGATGTAGCTAAAGTTGCTGATCTTGTATTGCTTATGATTGACGCTAGTTTCGGTTTTGAAATGGTAAGTATAATATATATATATATATATATATACATTATTAATTGAATTATCCAATTAATCATACAATTAGGAAACATTCGAGTTTTTGAATATTTTGCAATCTCATGGTTTTCCCAAAGTAATGGGTGTTCTTACTCATTTGGATAAATTCCGTAACAACAAAACACTCAAAACTACCAAGAAGCGTTTGAAGAATCGTTTCTGGACCGAAATTTATCAAGGTGCTAAGTTGTTTTACCTTTCTGGTATCATCAATGGCAAATATCCCAACATGGAAATCCAAAATTTATCTCGTTTTATCTCTGTTATGAAGTTCAGACCTCTTGTCTGGCGTAATACACATCCTTACGTTGTAGCTGATCGTATTGAAGATTTAACTGATCCTGAATTATTGCACCGTAAACCTAATTGTGATCGTACTGTTACTTTGTATGGTTATTTGCGTGGTACTAACCTTAAACCCAACATGCGTGTTCATATTCCCGGTGCTGGTGATCATTATTTAGCTGATGTATCTGTATTGCCTGATCCTTGTCCCTTACCTGATAAGGAACGTAAGCGTTTAGATGAAAAGAATAAATTGATTTACGCTCCCATGTCTGATGTTGGTGGTGTCATGTACGATAAAGATGCTGTTTACATTAATGTACCTGGACATTTCACAAAAAAATCTGCTTATGCTCCTGCTGAAATTCAACAACAAGATGGTTCAGAAGAACAAGATGTTGAGGAACAAGAACAAGAAGATGAAGAAATGATTCCTCATGGTACTGGGGAGAAATTAGTCATGAATCTTCAAGATGCTCAAGATACTTTGGCTTCTCAACTAGAAGATTCTGAATTGCGTATCTTTTCTGGTTCAGCTCCTGTTAGAGCTGCGGATATCAAGGAATCTTTAGAAGAAGATGACAGTGGTAGAACCCGTAGACGTGCCGTTTTTGGCAATGAAGAAGACGAAGATGAAGATATGGAAGATGACGAAGACGATGAAGACGAAGACGACGATGTTCTTATGGATGAAGGAGAGGACGATGATGATGATGAAGATACACCTCGTCGGGGCAAAGCATTGAGTAAATTTGATACTAGAAATATCCCCAAAAAGGGCGAGAAGGAAGATAAAGAAGAGGATAAAGAAGAGCCTGATTTTGAGTTTGCTGACAGTGATAGCGATTTGGGTGGCGATGATGATGATGAAGAAGAGATGGTCATGGTAGATGGTCGCAGAAAGAGAACTTCTGATGACGAAGAAGACAACGATCTTGCTGGTGAGCTTCGTTGGAAGGCCAACCTTCAACAAAAAGCTAGCGAAATGTTTTCCAATCATAGACGCACTAATTTGATGTCATTGATTTACAACAATCTCGATCTTACGCCTGAGGATATTCTTAATGGAAACTATGGTGATGAAGCTAATCAAGGTGAAAATGAAGCAGAGGACGCTGAAGAGGAAGAATTCTTTAAATTGAACAGAGAAAACACAAACACTGCTGAAATCATTGATAGTAGCCGTGAACCTATCGATTTTGAAGAATTAGCGGAATGGGATGATGAGGATACATTAGATTCTATCAGAAATCGTTTCATTACTGGTGATATTAATGCTGGTAATGGTGAAAGCGCATTTGCTCCTGAAGAAGATGAAGAAGAAGGTGATTTTGAAGATCTCGAAGCCGATGAAAACGATGAAGGTTCAGATAACGAAGACGGCGGCAAGAGTAAAAAGAGAGATAAGGAAGCCATGATTCGTGATCCTATGTTGGTTGAGCGTGAAAAGATTGCTAAACGTAAAGAAGAGCTTCGCAAGAAATATACTGAAGAGTTTGGTGATGAAGAAGATGGACCCAAGATGGACTTTTATGAAAAGAAAAAGGCCGAAATTGAGCAACAATTAGAAACTAATCGTCTTGAATTTGAGAATGATGATCCTCATACTAGAGCTATGGTTGAAGGTTATCGTCCTGGTAGTTATGTTCGTCTTTTAATTAAGGAAATGCCATGTGAATTTGTTGAAAATTTTGATCCTACTTATCCTGTACTTGTTGGTGGTCTTTTGACAACTGAAGATCAATTTGGTTGGGTTCAAGTTAGAATTAAACGCCATCGTTGGCATCCAAAGATTCTTAAAACAAATGATCCTCTTATTTTCTCAATGGGTTGGAGACGTTTCCAGAGTATTCCCATCTATTCCCTTAATGACGGTACACGTAACCGTATGTTGAAATATACGCCTGAACATATGCATTGTCTTGCAACATTTTACGGTCCTGTACATACTCCCAATACTGGTTTCTGTGCTGTACAAAATGTTGCTGATAGTAAAGCTGTAAGTGATTTAGTTTTTGTATATTTGGCATATTATTAATAACGTTATATAGGCATCTTTCCGTATCAGTGCAACAGGTGTTGTTGTAGATATTAGTCAATCTGCTGAAATTGTTAAAAAGTTAAAATTGACAGGTCACCCTACCAAAGTTTATAGAAATACAGCATTTGTTAAAGATATGTTTACATCTTCACTGGAAGTTGCTAAATTTGAAGGTGCAAATATTCGTACAGTTTCTGGCATTCGTGGTCAAGTTAAGAAAGCATTACCTAAACCTGAAGGACATTTCCGTGCTACTTTTGAAGATAAGGTGTTGATGAGTGGTATGATAAATAATTTGTCTTGTGTATATTTGAAACTAATTTAATTGCTCTACAGATATTGTATTCTTGAGAGCTTGGTATCCAATTAAGCCTCGTAAATTTTATAATCCTGTTACATCTTTATTATTATCATCCAAGCAAAAATGGCAAGGTATGCGTACAACTGGTCAAGTTAGAAAGGAATTGAGCTTACACGCCCCTCAAAAGGTGGATTCAATTTATAAGGTAAAAACTGTTGATTTAGTCTAAAGATTGTCTCACTAACACGGATTGATCTCTATTCTTTTTTCATTGTATAGCCTATTGAAAGAAAAGAGCGCCGATTCAACGCATTGAAGGTTCCTAAATCTCTTCAAGCTGATTTACCATTTGCAAATAAACCCAAGCAAGCAACCAAGGGTAAAAAACAATCTTATTTGAGCAAGAGAGCTGTTGTTCTTGAGCCCGAAGAAAAGAAGATTGTTACATTAATGCAACAATTAAACACACTTCGTAATGAAAAAGATCGTAAACGTAAAATCAAGAATACAGAACGTCGTGATATGCTCGAAAAGAAGAGAGCAAAGATTGCCGAAACTACTGAAATTAAAACTAAGGAACGTCGTAAGGATTATTTCCGTAAAGAACAGGAGAAAACTACTAGAGCTGCTAAATCTACTCGATAAATTATTAAATCTTAAAGCATTTGAACATTATATATATATAAACAAAATTCTTTTCTTTTCTTTTTCTCATATTTTTATATACAATAAACTTTTTTTTATCAACAAAAAACCTCTTGTTCGTCGGCAATATATTTAGTATATAAATTAGAGAAATCAAGATTGTTGATGGAAACTTGCGGGTTGCATACAACCAATAATAATGCAAATTCTCGTACAAAAAAAAAAAATTGTTTAGCAATAACAAAGTCATGTAAGAGTCATCCTCGGACAGATCAATTTGGGGGTCCCACCATCTACTATTTATATTTTCCCTGTCAGATTGCAAGTCTCAATTTTAGGGCTATTTAAAGGCTGAAAAAGTGTCGAGCATTTGTTCGTGTTGGTTTTCCTGTACTTAAAACATAATGTCTATATTGCAAAAGAGTCGTCTTTCTGTTGTCCTTGGTTCTCAATGGGGTGATGAGGGTAAGGGTAAATTGTCCGATATCCTTTGTGCCGAAGCTGATGTCTGTGCTCGTTGTGCTGTAAGTCAATTTTATCACAATTAATTCTAAGTATCTAACATCTATTACTATTTATAGGGTGGTAATAATGCTGGCCACACTATTGTTGTTAATGATGTCAAGTATGATTTCCATATGTTGCCTTCTGGTAAATATTTCTTGTCTATGTTTTGTTGTTGAGAAATGTACTGACATTTTTATCTTATTTAGGTTTAATCAATCCCAACTGTACTGCTTTGATTGGTAATGGTGTTGTCGTTCATTTACCTTCTTTCTTTGAAGAAAAGGCCAAACTCGAAGCAAAGGGTAAGTTTTTATCTTGAAAAGTTGTAAAAGATTAAAAAAGAAGAAAAGGAAGGGGGGACCCCGTGTAGATGTAATTTATTAACCTTTTTTTTTTTTTTTTTTTTTCAAAAATTTTTAGGTCTCAATTGCGAAGGTCGTCTCCTTCTCTCCGACCGTGCTCACCTTGTTTTCGATCTCCATCAAAAGGTTGATGGTCTCAAGGAAATTGAGTTGGGCCGCGGCAGTATCGGTACTACTGGTAAGGGTATTGGCCCCACCTACTCTTCAAAGGCTTCCCGCTCAGGTATTCGTGTCCACCATCTCTATGAATTCGAGGAGTTCTCTGCCCGTTTCAGAACCATGGTTGAAAACAAGCGCAAGCGTTATGGTAACTTTGAATATGATGTTGAGGCTGAACTCGAGCGTTATAAAGAACTCGCTGAACGCGTTAGACCTTATGTTATTGATACTATTCCCTATCTTCATGAACAAATCAAGGCTGGTAAGCGTATCCTTGTTGAAGGTGCCAATGCCTTGATGCTTGATATTGACTTTGGTACCTACCCTTATGTTACATCTTCAACTACATCTATCGGTGGTGTTTGTACTGGTCTCGGTGTTCCCCCCAACAAGGTTTCTAAAGTTATTGGCGTTGTCAAGGCCTACTGTACTCGTGTCGGTGGTGGTCCATTCCCCTCTGAACAATTAAACGAAATCGGTGAACATCTTCAAACTGTTGGTTTCGAATTCGGTGTCACAACTGGTCGTAAACGTCGTTGTGGTTGGTTAGATCTTGTTGTTGTCAACTACTCCAACATGATCAATGGTTATACTAGTTTTAACTTGACCAAGCTTGATATTCTTGATCAATTGCCTACTATTAAGGTCGCTGTTGCATACCATTTAGATGGTAAGAAGTTACCTTCTTTCCCTGCTGATCTTGACCTTCTTGAAAAGGTTGAAGTTGAATATGTTGAGCTTCCTGGTTGGCAAACCGACATCTCAAAATGCACAAAATACGAAAACCTTCCTGAAAACGCAAAGAAATATATTACTTTTATTGAGAAGGAGACTGGTGTCCCAGTTGAATGGATTGGTGTCGGTCCCGGCAGAGAGGCCATGATTCACAAGCCTGTTTCCAACTAAATTGTGAAATTTGGCAGTTACAACACCGTTTGCACATAGATTAACTACCCCAACAAACATTATCATTTTTTATACTATTTTATATTTACTATTTTGTTCCTGATATATAAAAATAAATCTCATTTTATTACTATTATAAAGTCTGCTTTTATTAGTGTGAAATGTAAAGCATTGAAACAATTTCCAACTTCAGCTTAAAAAACGAAGCGAGAATTTTTTTCTTAATGATGAGACACAAAAAAGTTTGTGAATGTATGTCTAAAATTCTTGTTTTCTGTATTGCATATGTGCTTTTATGTCGAGCGATTCTGTGTGTTCGATTAAATCATAAAGTTGTGTAAAATCGAAAACTTATTTGTAAATCCTTTTATCACTGCTTTTTATTTAGAGTTGATTTTTTATTTCTGCTCAATTCTCTTTTTCACTAAATAACCACTATAGGAAAAAAGGTGTAAAATGAGGTATAAACTACAACTTTTTTTGAAAAAAAAAAAAAAAAAAAAAAAAAAAAAATACTATCATATTTGCTGCAAAAACTGTTTTATATTAAGATTCTATTGGAAAGATATAACTTTATAATAATTTTACGTAAAAAAAACAAATAACTACAAATTCTAAAATTGCCATTTTCGCATTTTTTTCCATAATGAACACTAAGAAAATTTATACGCTAATGTACCTAAGATGTTCAACTTTAATCCAAAAATGCGCATTCAGAAATATCTTAACTCTAGCAGTGGATATAACTTTTTTAGTATTAATGTTTTAGATTTTTATCATTGATTCACTTAGCTTCTAAAAATTATAGATTTTAATCCTCTATATCTCTGCAAAAAAAATAGGCTACACCAATATTTGCTAATAATGAAACTTGCTTGTTTTGAACTGCTTTATAACATATTCAGGTATAAAAAATTTTTGAGCACTTTTTTTATTACAATTTTTTTGATATTTTTGTAGTAAGTTTTAAATTGTTCGTTAAATTAGGCAGTAGCTATTTTTTGTTTCTTTTATAGATCTTGGTAACCTCTATTAGATCCAATTAAGTATTTTTTAAAATAGTGATTTTTGTGGAGATATCCTTATTAATACATGAAAAAAGAATATCCTCGGTTTTCTTCTAAAAAGATCAATATACAGTCAAACCTCGATATATGGCCCCTCAATATAACGGAAACCTCGATATAATAAAGGAGGTTTTTGTATCCACCGAAGACTGGTGGACAAATTTCACAGCTTAAAATCCCTTATTTCGAATTTACATTTAAGGGAACTTTTTCTTTCCACATGTCACTTATTTTATTATAATATTATTGGCCCCAAAATTAAAAAAAGAACAGTTTTAGGTAAAAAAGTTTTTTACTAGATGTAAATACTGAAAATGTTTTCTAATCTTTTGAGAAAACCCCATTTAATGTAATTTGATTACATCTGCATTGTACTAGGGGTTTTTATATATTGTAAGTAGAAACCTATCATATCTTTAAGTATTCTGAAATCTTCCTCATTTGTAGCAACAAATTTTGAAGTAACAACAACATAGCCTAAACTTGCTAGAATTTTTCCTTACTTACAGGAATAGCATCGTTTGTTTCTTCCATATCGTCAATTTCATCATTACCATCATGGATTAAGGATGCATGCGGTGTGATTATCTAAGATGCCGTCATTCCTTTCTTAAAATTGAAGTTGATCTATGTTTTAAATTGATTTAAAAGAGGCCCTCGATATAAGGAACTTTGTAAAAGAAATCACGGGCGCCCTTAAACTGAGATTTAACTGTAGTACGATTAAGTTACGTAAACCTATATCGAAAATACAATTTAATGGTATGTCAAAAGTGGATTGATTTAATTTTACATTGCTTAACTTTTCGGTCAATATCTGAGATACTCTCATATGAGCGCATCGATGACCTTATGAGCCTATTGACCATCTCATTTGAGCACATCCATGTGCTCTGAGAGCATACAGGAGGTCAGAGTGTGTATGTTAGAATACTTTCTACAACGTTGCCCTAAAGATTGCACAAGAAACCCCCTTCAAAGAACAAATTTACTAAATATCAGGCTCAAATTACGGGACCTGAATTATCAAACTCCGTTTTATGCGGACTGTATCTTGAAATACCAAAAAAAATTACCACAAAATCTACTTTTCAGTTGATAACTCTTGCAATTTTGAAGTAATCACAAAGAGCAATATTTTAAAACAGATAAAATAAGAAAGAAGAATAATTCTAGCAAAAATCCAAATTAAGCTCATACATTATTTGTAAATCTATTTCTATTAAAATCGTACAAAAACGCAACTTCAATGGACTATAACTCGAGATAGCAACCGTTTAAGCACATAGTTTATACCCCAAAAATGATTCTTTCGCTTAGTTTTATTATATTTTACCATAAAACGGATTTCGAAAAAATCATGAATTTCTCCTTGTATACCCTCGTCCAAAATTTGACTTTTTCGAAAAAACTAATAACTCTATGAAAAATAGAGATAATGTGACAAATAATGTCTCAAATAATAGGTATTTTTTTGCTTTATGTTTTTGTAACGTTAACTTTAAGATTTAACTATAAAAGTATTTTTAAAATCACTAAAAACTGATTTTTATGTTTTTGCTTTTTTTGCAACACTTTTGGTGATGAATATTTCTTATAAATATACCATTAGATGCAAAATTAAATTTTATGTTGAGGTTACTTAATAAAGTTAGCCAGATTACTATACATGTTTGCTGTCAATTTCGCATTTTAAAAATTTAGGGTCGTTTTTATCCAATTTTTTCATCATCAGAAAATTTTGGATTTAAACTGCCGCCACACCTGAGATGTATGAAAGTTCAAAGAAAATTTGTCAAAGTTTTTATTTTTTTGCAATGCAATGGTATGTAGGGGATGTTTAAATTAGAAAATATAGTACTGTAGCTGCGAATGGAACACCTCATACCATTGTAAATTGAAGCAGGATAGTAAAACAGTTTTATTCAATTCAAATACTTTATGTTGTATTCCACCAAGTATCATACCTTATTGCCTTCTATAACCAATCAATATATTATACAATCCATCTATTACTATTTAGAATATGAAAGAACAAGTCTAGAATCGGATATAAGAAACGCCTAGTTTATTATTTCTCAATTAATTAACCGAAAGGCTCGGACTACTCAAATTATGACACCATACTCTTTAACCTCAGCGGTTAATCATTCAAGTAGATATCAAGATATATCGAATCACAATCCAGGCACAACAAGTGCAGCATTGAAACAAGGCAATTCACAAGCTCTACAATCACGGCTTAATTATGATTGATTAACATCAATGCATAAATTACTCTCAAACAGATCTAATAGTTCAATACCGCTCTTAATTGTATCTCAGGAAATCAACACTAAATCATTATAAAAGGCAATATCTTTATATCTAAATAAACCTTATCTTGTTTTTATTGTACAGTTGAAGAACTGATTATTTACACATTCTTTTTATTGTACTCTTTTTTAAGTATATTATCCCAAATCCGATCCTATACAACAGTCAGTAAAGAAGAACATGGCAGAACAATATGCATAGGCCAAAAAACATACATATTATAACTCAGACAACTGGCGTTAATAGGTCTTTTATGATGAGACCAGAGTCAATAAGTGGTGGATCTGACGGTAACTCTTTCTTTGGTTGGGTAGTGACAAAACTTTACGGCCTCAAAAAATCAAGTCTCACGTGCAAGGCAATGATGGAGGGCCATGTTTTGGAGCTGCATAACATTAAAGGGTTCTGGATATGGTACTATTAATAGATTTAGCCGAATACATTAATATTTTGAAAACATCCTTGTTGAACACATTTGACTACTATGGTTTAGATATAAAGGTAGTCCGTTTTCAGTTTTCAATAAGACAAAGCCACACCGCATACCTCTGTAATTACTAAATAATGGTTTGAAAAACACGGTTTCTCTGTTTTAATGCTATTATTGATTGACCGCCTCAAAGTCCAGACTCAAGTCCAATTGAGCATTCTTAGTAGCATCTAAAATGTCTTTTTAATGCCAACTCTATTAGGCCCACCACCAAAGAAGAACGGTTACTGGGGTACAGAGAATTGCCACTGAATGGTATAAACTTACTGAAAAAGGCTGTCTAAAATATATAGATAGCACACCAGCAAGAATTAAAGTAATCATCAAGAGTAAGGGCGGCCCTACTAAAAATTGAACTGTTTTCATAATAAACAAAAATTTGAATTTTCAACTTTTAGCCAGTATATTTACTAAACCCTGATGCCGGATATTTGCATAAACTGTATTATTGAAAAGCCATATGTGTATATGCACTATGGGAAAAAACGCGAATTGGCAATTTTAAAATTTGCAGTTATTTATATTTTTACCTGAAATTATTACAAAGTTTTATCTTTCCAATTTAATTTTCATATAAAACAGTTTTTGCAGCAAATATCATAATAGTTTTTTCAGAAAAGTTGTAGTTTATACCTCATTTTACACCTTTTTTTCCCGTATTGATATTTAGTATTTAGTATAAAAAAATCCATACATTAAAGATAGTTTTTTAAAAAAACAATAGGGTTTTTTTGCTCACAGTATATATCAAACTCGAATTACGGGGCCAAAATTATCAAACTCCGTTTAATGCTGACTGCATTTTAAAATATCAAGAAAATTGCCACAAAATGTACATTTCAATTGATAAGTCTTGCAATTTCAAAGTAATCTCGAAGAATAATATTTTAAAACAAATATATAAAGAAGAAAAATAAATATAGCAAAAATTCAAATTAAGCTCATACATTATTTATAAAGCTTTTCCCATTAAAAGCGTACAAAAACGCAACTTCAAGGGACTGTAACTCGAGATAGTAACCGTTCAAGCATATAGTTTATAATGAAAAAATGATTCTTTCATATAGTTTTATCATATTTTACCATAAAATTTATTTAGGAAAAATCATGACTTTTCCCTTGTATACCCTCGTCCAAAATTTGACTTTTTCGAAAAAAGCTAATAACTTTACCAAAAATAGCGCTAGAGTAACAAATAATGCCTCAAATAATCGATATTTTTTTGCGTTATTAGTCTGCAACATTAACTTTAAAATATAACTATAAAAGTATTTTTAAAATCATTAAACACTGCTTTTTATGTTTTTACTTTTTTTACAATATTTTTGGTGATACACGTTTTCAATAAATACACCATTAGATACAAAATTAAATTTCATGTTGAGATTACTTAGTACAGATAGCCAAGTTACTACACACTTTTGCCTTAAATTTTGCATTTTAAAATTTTTGGATCATTTTTACCTTTTTTTTCATCATAAGAAAGTTTTTATTTTAAACTACCGCCACGCCTGAGATATATGAAATTTCTGAGAAAATTTGTCGAAATCTTTATCTTTTGCAATGCCAATGGTATGTAGGGGATGTTTAAATGAGAAAATATAGTAGTTACCAATGAAACAACTCACCGTAAATTGAAACAAGGTAATAAAATAGTTTTTCAATTCAAATACTTTGATTAAATTTACAAAAGTTTATTGTAGATTTATGAGGAATAAGGGATCACATTTATTAAATTCAGAGAGAAAAAATCCTTTAAACATCTCTCTATTTGTATATTATATCACTTTAATCATGCAATATGTTGCATGGTGGCGATAAATTTTATTAAATTCACACAATAGAATTTTTTTTTGCCCTAGCTGTGTTCGATGCTAAAATTTATTCTAACTTATTATATAAATTTACCAAACTAAATCAAGCTTACAAATACTTTTTAACATATTTTTCTTTATTTTATTCTTATTTCAAAGTGTTAGATATATATTTGCTACATCCCTCTTAAAATTCCAATGGAAAAATATTAATGGGCAGATTGAGAAACATTTAACCATATATCTGCTAAAAAAATTTACGCTGACAATATAAGCATGCATGTGCTATTTATTCTCCCAGTATGCAAAAACATTTGGCCGTTGTAGAAATATATACTGTACGTGATGATATGAACAACTTTTCTGTATTCAATTTTTGGTTCGATTTGCAGATATATTCATCGAGAAAGTATAATTGTGTATAGTGAAACATTTGAACATCAAATTTAAGTAAAGTACAAATAGATGCTCTTTTTAAAGAACATCAATATTTTTGTGATCACATCACATTTGAAGCTTCAAAAATTTGAAAAATTTTAAATACGCATATCCTTCGAAATATTTGACGTGCATAATGATGCTTCACACAAAAAAAGCTTGTAATTAACTAAGAAAAAGTAACTTGTATTTGAAAATATTATTTTCTAACTTTTCATTAATTGACTTTTCAGTCAATATCTGAGATGCTTTCGTATGAGCGCATCAATGACCTCATGAACCTATTGACAGTTTTATTTGAGCACATTCATGTGCTCTGAGAGCATCCTGGAGGCCATAGTGTTTACAAGCGTTTTATTTTCATTTTCTCACAATGAATTACCTGGAAAATTGTACTTTTGTTGGTGAGTCTGGGTTCAATATTAATATGAGGTGAATTATCCTTAAAGTTTATAAATAAAAATACAATTTTAAAAAGACAATAATGTATCAGCTTTTCCAACTGTATATAAAAACTAAAAGAAGTCTGACGTTTATTAAGATATAAAAGTATGGGTCTTTTATATCAGTTCATTATTTACTACTGAGAATATAACTATAGAACCAATAGATCAATATGATAAGTATTTATCCATATTGATTTAACAAATCAGGAAAACAATATGTTGAGTACTTTTCCTAGTTGACATGTTTCAAGTTTAGTATTTGTCTTGTTCTTGTTTAATTTGTTGATGGAAGGTCCGTGCCTGGAGATCTAATTATATTAATAGCGCCGCCTATTAATATTGAGTTTGACATGAGTTAATTGTGCTACTGAGCCGCATGGAAAAGTAGAATATCCGTAGTTGATACTTCTTTCTGAAGTATTGGTTATACTATGGATTTGCCCAAGCCACAATCATAGTATCTTGGCTATCAGGTTAGGATGTAGATTTGTATAAGGTGACATGGAATACAACATGAGGCCTCCCAGCGGATGGGCATTAAAAGGAAAGCCTGCTGTTGCAGCTACTCCTACCAGAAGGGCTTTATCTCACACTGTGTTAGGTGCGATCTCGGCAAAATTTGTTATATCTAATGGAACTTCAAATCTCCCAAGAAGAACACTCAAAGCGAACAAAATTAACTTTATTAATCGCAAAAGAAAAGCATCAGCTCAAACTAAGAAGCCAGCTTCAAAAGTTGTTGACACTGGTCATTATATGAGGTTTCTTAAAAATCCATGAATGAAATGGATTGTTTTCCCGAATTAAAGGGTTATTATGTCATAATAGATAATGCATCTATTCATACAGCCGACCAAATTGACGAGATTATAGTTGCAAGAGGGTACAAGAGTATCTACCTCCCTCCTTATTCTTCTGAGCTTAACCCAATAAAATAGTTTTGGGCAACTATCAAAAATAAGGTTAAGCGCAGCTCATTTGAAGCTACTCAAAATTTACTGAAGCTTGTAACTCTGTCCCTCCTAAGCACCTGAAAGCATTTGTTCAACACTCTACCAATTGTTTTGAGAAGTACTTACATGGTGAGCCATTTTGAACATTACTCATTTCAAATAAGCAATGCTCTTTTTAATGGATATAGAAACCGCCCTTTGGCATTGGAACGACTGTATACCAAGAAATATTTTGTCCAATTCAATAAATAAAAATAACAAAGATATCAACTTTAGTCAGCTGTTCCTTTGTGTTATAGTTGCACTATCAATATAAATAAGATTTAAGCATATAAAAGGTGCTTCTTAAAATCAAGGCTACCTAAATAGATACGACTATAGTCAACAATTCCCAAAAGGCCCATATTACGATACTTGACATACAAACCTTTATGGTCGGTGCTTTGCATGATTTATCTCTTAATACACTATTAAATTAATAACAGTATATTCAAAACTAGAAAAATACTCCATTCAAGTCTTGCGGTATATATGTTCTATAAATCACTATAAATACCCTCATACTTTTTCAGAAATCTTTTGAATAAAACTTTAGCTAATTATAATTGTACTTCTACCGCTTTTATTTTTATACATTTTTCAAAAACATTTTCTAAACCATTGTTGATAAAAAGATTAAATAAATGTACCTCACCACCTGTATCCATACTTTATTGGTTAGTGCATTTGTGTATCTACATCATACAAAGCTTAACATTTGGCCATTTACGCTGAACAAAGGATTTTCTCGCATTTTTTTTTTTATGTTTTTAGCATATTTTACTGGGTAAATTCAAAGAATTTTACTCCGTATACAGC
The DNA here is from genome assembly GCA_016758945.1 of Mucor plumbeus. Taxonomy (NCBI): domain Eukaryota; kingdom Fungi; phylum Mucoromycota; class Mucoromycetes; order Mucorales; family Mucoraceae; genus Mucor; species Mucor plumbeus. The sequence continues at coordinate 58,284 of JAEPRC010000144.1, forward strand.
GAGTCGTTTATTACATTTTTGAGTTATAATACGTTGAAATTTATTTCCAAATGGTGTATGTTGCATATTTTTTGTTCCCATATCCTATGTATTTATCAAAACTAATGCATTTTAAATCCTCAACTCCGGGTATGGGTAAAGGGCCAAGAAGTATAATTAAAACAGCGAGATTGGAAACATCAGGTATGCTTTAGAAATTTTTATAGATGATTGAATAGACAAAATGTTAAATAAAAAATTGATTCCATATTTTGTAGCAAATGAAGTATAAATTAGAAATTTTTTTACCGTAAAAACAAAGTCAGGAATAATCTAAATTACTCATTTATCTTTGCAGTTCAATATTCCAAATTATATCACTTAAATATTATAATAACACTTCTCTTTTAATGAAAAGAAACTATTTCTTAAACAATGTTTTACAAAATTAATTAGATTGGTTTCTTTTACTATAGTGTCCATAGAATCGCATTAATGTTGAAATAAATCGGCTTTTAAATGCTTACATTCATTTCTGTATGTGCAAAATCATCCAATTCAGATCTTCTTTTCTGATCAGTAAATACCTTTTTTCATTCTTCTTTCCTCTTCACATTTAAAGACTGTAAAACAAGCAATATATTAATTATATACTTGTCAAATCATCGTGTTAGTTCTTTGCAATCGTCTAAAAAGACATATCCTCCGTTACTGCCCCTGATAGAATACAAAGTGTCACTTCCACCAAAAAATCAGCTACTATTAAAAAAAAGGCTTGATATAAATAAAGCTAATACGCAGCCCAAAAAGCGAGATATGCAACACTCACAAATACTTTTACAAACAGAAGAAACCCCAAAAAAAAAAACCATCTGCTGCAGTTATGAATTCAGGATGTTCATTTACTCCTGAATCGCAATCTTTAGGCTGTTTAAGCGATAACACATTATCACTAGTACTCTCGCTATAAGCAGAAAAAGGGAGTACCAGAATGCTTAAAAAGTCAAATAATTGGGTTTCGACTAGAGGTAAAACAACTGTTTTTGTAAACAAAGATTCTCTGTACTATTATTCAATATCTGGCAATAATTTGCTTCCTTGGAATGGTTTAATTAAATATTTAAGCTTCACATATTTGCGATTAATATTTTATGATTAACATTGCAAGTCCAGGAACCTAATAAGTTGGTTAACATAATAAAAGCTTTAGTATTAAAGAATAATGAATCAACAGGTATCGAGAATGTAAATCAATTATATCAGCAATATACAATTTAAAAATATTAAACATATTCAAGTAGACATCGTTTATTCTGCCATCAACAAAAAGACAAAGATTGCTCTCAAAATCAGAAAATATGACAATTTGAGAGTCCAAGAAAAGGGATAAAAAAGATGAGAAATTATATTACATTTGTAGTCAGACCTATGGCGCCAAGCGATTTATGATTGCGTGCGATCATTGTGATGAGTGGTTTCATGGAGAATGCATTTGCATAGATGAAAAGGACAGTGGATTTATTGATCTTTATTTCTGTGATAGTTGCTCCACAAGTAAGGTTCTACCACGTAATTTGCATTATGCATAACATTAATGAATTAGTTTTTTAGTTACAGGCAAAAACAATTGTTGGAAACCAAAATATGCAAATCCCGTTTGTTATTCAGCAACTAGAATAAGATCACAGTTAGGATACATTTCCAAATATTGCTCAGATTTATGTGGTTTACAGGTTACATGAGCTCGAATAAAATTGGCTGAAATCAAGCGACGCAAAGATGTCTCATTTGATGATAATTGTCGAATAAATGTCTCTGTAGCCCAATTGATCTTGGAAAAACAAAGGTGTTTGTGCGTCAATTCTTTTGCTAATAAGCAAGACAAACAACGTCTTTTAGATATTAGAAAAGAGAAGCAATTGGTTCTAGAAAATGCTAAAATTATTATCAAAAAACAAGTTCTGATAGTATACCCGACTACCGGATGTGGATTTGATTTTAGACTCACTTCATCAGATACCATTTGGAAGCAAAATGATATTTCAACTGACCCTAATTCATACCAAAGAGCAGATTGAAAGCAGCATGAGCAATGGCAAGATTTAATGATACTTGAAGTTGAACAAGAAAAAAGAAAACAATTTGACCTTGCTGTTGGTCTGAAACGAGAGGAAAGTCAAATTAAAAATCGAATGATAAAACGTCGTAATGAGATATATTTGCTAAGCGATAATACACTGTACCATAGAGTATATAGCAACCAGCGGAGAAACCCTATAAGTAATGCTACAAACACCCACGACAAAATTCTCAAGATACAAACAAATTATATTAAAGAATATCCTTCCTACATTTCTTATTCTTCTTCTTTCTTGTACATACATATATTAACTAAATGAAAAAATCATTAATTTTAACTTTTGCTTTATTTTTATTCCATTCAACATGGGCAATTGAAAAAAGAGATTACAATAAACGATTTTATTATACAATTCATACCCTTCAACCTTACGACAGAGCTTCAGCAGATTCATTAGCTCATGAAATGGGAGGTCAAATAGAAGGTCAAGTGGGTGAACTAAGTAATTATTATTGGATGAGTATACCAAAAGGAAGTAAAGATGTGTTACAACATTATAAGAAGCATAAGCGACATTTTGATTCAATAGTAAATGATATCCAACCACAAATACCGAATCGACGTTTATATAAACGTGCTCCGCCACCCATCATTGAAAATAAAGGAGAAGAATACAAGTTGAACGATGAGACTATACCATTACCTTCACTTGATGATTCAAACGGATACCAACTTATTAAAAATGCCCTTTCTATAAACGATCCTGGCTTTGATCGACAATGGCATCTAGTAATGTATAAATTAAATGTTTTCAATTTAAAATATCTGTATTTATTTGTTTTATGCATAGATTAATACAGAAGAACATGGAAATGATATTAATGTAACAGGCGTTTGGAGTCAAGGAATTACAGGCAAAGGTGTAATAATTGCTATTCTAGATGACGGGTTAGATATGGATCATCCTGATTTAAAGGATAATTATGTAACTATGTTTAGATTGTCAAATGTGATATTATACTCATTGAATTAAATAGTTTGCAGAAGGCTCGTATGATTTCAATGATCATGTCAGTGAGCCAAAACCAAGGCTTAGCGATGATACTCATGGCACTCGATGTGCTGGTGAGATTGCAGCTATAAAAAACGATATTTGCGGTATTGGTGTTGCTTATAATGCCAAGGTTGCTGGTGTTCGTATTTTATCAGGTGAGATTACAGAAGCCGATGAAGCGGCTGCACTAAATTATGCATATCAAGATACACAAATTTTTGGTTGTTCCTGGGGACCAAATGATAATGGACAAACTGTGGAAGCACCTAGTAGAATTATAGAAGATGCTATTAAAAACGGTATTCACAATGGAAGAAATGGCACTGGCTCTATTTTTGTATTTGCTTCAGGAAATGGGGGTGCTCATGATGATAATTGTAATTTTGATGGTTACACTAATAGCATATATACTATCACAGTAGGTGCAATTGATAAAATGGGTAACCACCCATATTATTCGGAAAAATGCGCAGCGCAATTAGTAGTAACTTATTCTAGTGGAAGTGGTGGTTATATTGTAAGTAATACTTATATAATCAATAAGCTATATATATATATATAACAAAAACATCATAGTACACAACGGATATAGGAGATAATAAATGCTCTGATCGACATGGCGGTACATCTGCTGCTGCCCCTCTAGCTTCAGGTGTTTTTGCATTGGTGTTATCTGTACGTCCCGACTTGACGTGGCGTGATATGCAACATTTGTGTGTTCAATCAGCTGTCCCTGTGTCGTTATTTGATGATGATTGGTCAAAGCTTCCCTCAGGTCGCATGTTTAATCATAAATATGGCTATGGTGCTTTGGATGCCTATCGTATAGTAGAGCTAGCTAAAGGATTTAAATCAGTTCGCTCACAAACTAATTTGGAAGTCTTGTCAGTCATTGATCCTGACAACGAAAAACAAGAGATTCCTGATCTCACACCAGCTACATCACTTAATGGTACCATTGAAAAAGACAAGGCTTTTACAAGTTCATTGATAGTGACACAAGATATGCTTAATGGTGTAGGTTTTGGTCGATTAGAACACGTTACAGCCACGGTTAATATTGAACATGAAAGACGTGGTGATTTGGAAATATTACTAGAAAGTCCTCATGGTGTGGTTAGTCAATTAGGATCACCCCGTCAGTTTGATAAGAGTGATGCGGGTTTAAAAGATTGGACATTTATGACTGTAAAGCATTGGGAAGAAGATCCTGTTGGCGAATGGACTCTACGACTAGTAGATGGTAAAAATCCTGAATATAGAGGCAAATTCATAGATTGGAAATTGACATTATGGGGCGAAACTATGATGGGATTTGAATCAAAATCAAATCAAAAAGGCCAAGGCGATAATACTAGACCAAATATTGGCGTAGATGATTTTGAACGTGACAATAAAGGGGATGAACAAAATAATCAATCATTTTTGGATCAACAACTAGAGGAAGACAAGCCAAATAATGCTTACATGATATATGGCATAGTTTCAGTATTTATGATTGTTAGCATAGCTAGCACAGCGTTTATCGTCAAGAAGTATATGCTGAGTACAACACAATTAAATTATTCTAGACCAACCGAAGAAGATGCATTTGAATTTGATAATTTACTGAATGAATCTAATGATGAAAATGAACTGGATTTTGATGATAATAGTGATGATAGTATAGAGGCATTTGATGTCGAAGATGATTATAATCGTCGTGCGTAAATAAAACTATTATTGTTATTACACAAAACCTACCTTTTGCTGTATACCGCATAGTAATCAACACTAACTCTTTGAAGTTGTGACAAAACGGTATGCGTAACCTTATCTTTTACTCAAACCGACTACTATAATTAGTTTCAGCACAACCTCTGCTGTACACAATAAACTTAACCTAATCTGGATATAAAGACATAAAATATGGCTCAAACCAATCGTATAACATAAAGAAGTCGACATTTCATAGATAAAAACTATAAATATATAAAAATTCTTTTAATTGACTGTATTCAAATGCACTTTCAATTGCTTTTCAGTTTTGATATTCATTAGGTCATCACAATGCAAATAAAAAGAGGATTCCATGATTTGGGCCAATTCACAGCTTGCCTTAAAATTATAATTATCTTCTTTCCAAAGATAAATTCTAAATCAATTGTGTACATAAAACCATTTTATTTTAAAAAAATCTCTTTATTTATACATTTCGAAGCTCGAGTTTATGAGTGTGGGGTAAAAGGAAAAATAAATGAATACTACTATGGGAAAAAAACGCGAAATTGGCAATTTAAAAATTTGCAGTTATTTATTTTTTTACGTAAAATTATTATAAAGTTTTATCTTCCCAGTGTAATCTTCATATAAAACAGTTTTTGCAGCGAATATCATAGTAGTTTTTTCTTTTTTCCCGTAGTGGAAAGTGATGCATGATTCTCAACTGGATGCCAAATCTGAAAGTAAACAAGTGTTCAAGAACAGAAAGTCAGATCAATTGAATATAAACTGAACCAAGCTTCCAACAGGGGCATGGTACTCCAGCATGATGTTGTATCGCAATGCATTACTATTAAATAACATTCACAATACCCTACCATACTATAATCTCTCATAAACTAAATAATATATATAAACCCTCTCGATTTATTTTTAATAAACAATATCTCTCTACTTGTTTAACATTTTATTTTATACTTTATATATTCTGGTAAATTACAATGAATTATATATATATCGTACCAAAGAATTTTATAAAACCTAAAATTGCAATTTAAAGTGTGGACCCCTCTCCCCAAAAAGTCATAACCTTAAATGTTTAATTTAACTTGAGAAACGATGTTAGGAAAAAGTAGTTTTTTTTTTTGCTTTAGAAATTAATTATAGTATTCATACAGTTTCAAATTATACGAAACACTTTTTCAGTTTCTAATTTGGGCATCTAAGAAAACAGCATCACCAGCAGACCATAGGGTACAATCCCAAAAAAAATGGGCGTCCTGTTACTACGATTCAACCAGCAAATTAATAAATATTAAATTTAAAATTCTATATACAGTTACGTTTTTAGTATATATTATATAACTTTCAATCCATTTAAGTCAATATTCGTTGACTGCAAGTATTTTTCCTGTTGCTCTATATTTTCAGGCGCAGGAAGGAAATTTTTTAAAAACTTGTGTTAAACTCCCTCAAAAGCAGCTGATAGTTAACGAAATTAAGATATGCTGCTCGTAAATTCAATGCGCATTAAGTATAAAGTAAAATTTCAGGGCTCAATTTTAAACTATTATTCAATTCTTTAAAAATTTTCTAAAAATACCTGAAACAATCTATACAAACTAGAAAAAAAAGTACACGTTTTTATTTCTCCATCCTCGCAACTCGGGATATACGAAAATTTGCAGGTATGAAAATAAGCCCTAGTCGTACATTTCGCTGCGCAACCGAAGCACACTTAGATTGATATTTTCTGTGATTTCTGGTATGCTTACTAACCTTAGTAGTGTCAGTAGCAGATAATCAACTTGTTATTTAAGCTTACCAGATGTACAATAATAACCTATGGAAGCAGAAATCTAGAGCAATCTAACAGAATTAGAAGTTACTAAATTACCAGTTTAGAGTACCTGTCAAATTATAATGTTTAGCATGTAAATAATATAATGTTGCATTTCCATGCGTTAATTATCATGCTAATATTGGCTCATAGAAGCAAGATTCGACTGAAATGTTAAAAAAGGTCAATAGAAATAATTTTTCTAAAATATTATAGCTTTATTGACAATACGTCCGGAGAATGCACTTATACGCTTTCATTAAAACTATTAAAATCATGGCCCGATTTCACAGGCCCATGATTAAAGAAAATTCAATTTAACTGATATTTTTACTTTTCTCAATTGTGGAATTTTGGTTAAGGAATTTCACTGGCATAGTAACTATATATATATTGCTTCTGTATATTAAAATTTAGCATCTAATTTGTTATAAACTTTTGTTGGTTGCAGTTTGAGTGATTTTAATATTGCAATGTAAATTTTTTAACGCTTTGTTATTAACAAAAGTTTATGGTTCTAAATGAGAAAGCAAGCTATTAACTATGTAAAGTATTACTTGGGCTCTTTGTCAGATATCTTGCATCCAATCACTCATTTTGTACGAAATGTATATTTACTCTATGTAATAGAACAGCAATTGTCATTATCGCTAAACTTTATTTATGTGGAATATACTATAGATGATAGGATATTCACGGAAAAAAATATAAAACAATAGAAAGTCAACTAGATAATTGTAGGTTTTTATTATCAAGTTAACCGAAATATATTAAACTGAGGAACTCTCCTTTGATAGGCAAATATTCCTCTTTATATAGTTTTCTATGGATAAATGTTCTAATACTAGTGTCGCTTGGCATCTCTATAGATTATTAATGATACACCAGATCAAGTCAGTTAGCATCTTCTTTATTGTGCTAAAAGCTATCTCAGATAGCTAGTCGTATACTAAAATATGATCTTAGTCTAATATAGAGTAATCATTTACTTTATCCGAATATTAATTGGTCTTTTACTATAAACTGTCAAGATCTTATATTTCGGTGAAATAGTTTATTTTAGCTTTGAATTAGCATATCCTATTTATGGTATAAGTCTATTCAAATCTGCGGTGCTATAACTTTAACATCAGATGAAATGGAGATCAAAAGTGGATATATTCCACAATTTACTTGAATCAAAATTTGAATGACAATATTGGGTAAATAAATTTGACATCTAGTACAACGTCATCAAGTGTATTTAAAGATATAATCAATGAACTTGCTAATAAACAATAAGTTTATAAGTTTTTATTATGTTCATTAAGCAAGACCTTACATTTTTATATTTATGAAGAATGAAGAACCAATAACCGTTCTATATTCCAATCTACTGTACATAATCTATAATCTATCAATTCATTTGATTAATCTTTTTTCTAGTTATTTATTGGTCAACACCAATGATTCATAGTTTGTATCTTCCCCATTTTTTTAGTTTAGACAGTTAATATAAATAGAAAAGTATTTCAGATTGATCTATCAGAATTAGGAATTATCGAATTACCAGTTTAGAGCATTTGTCAAACCATGATGTTTGATATGCAAATCATACAATGCTGCATTTCATGCGTTTAATCATCATGCTACTTTAGGACTATAGAAGCATGATTCTATTATTTTTACACAATATCCACATGTTCGTTCTAATTATATTATCATTCACATTTACAGTGACTCACAAAACTGTCTCAAAGTTTTGCACTTTTGGCTTTTTGGCCGATTATCGAGGTAAAATTGCGTGAAACATGTACTTAAAAATTTTGCAGTTAGAAAGATAGACATCTTTTATGTCTAAAAAGTGCTTACTGCTATAAGAAACCCTATCAATCACAGACGGTGCTGTCACCTAAAGTCAACTAGTACATTGGGACAGTTTTGATGCCTGTTTTTAAAAAATATTTTTTTTTGCTTAATACTTGGTCCAATAACCCTTTTTCCTAAGACACATTTTATTACAATTTGGCATACTCTCTATAACCTTTTGGACTTCTTTCGTAATAATTGTCTCATATTAAATCTCCTTTACACGTTCCTGTAACTTCAAAATGCCATTACAGGCTGTCTCGTATTCATTGAGTTGTTTTTTCAACAAAACCTACATGTTTTCGATTGGATTAAGATTTGATGATTGAGTAAGCCACTTTATAACTCCATATACTTGCTCACTGAGATATTTCCCAACCGAGTTGGATGTGTGCATGGAGTCATTGTCATATTGAAAGATTATTTGATCTTGGCGGAAGCCTAATTTCTTGCATACATCCTTCAAGGTAAGCTCCAATTCGACTTTTAAGATATTCTTGTACAACGTCTGCTTTATATTGCTATCAATCTTGCAAAACCAATCAATCCCGACATTCGTAATGGCACTCTAAAGCATGAAACTGCCACCACTATTTTTTGTCTTGAACTTAACCTAATGAGATTAAAGATCGTCACCTGACCTAATCCATTCCCAGAAGCAGCCTTCCGAGCCAAAACAATTGATTTTGATATTGTCTGATGAAACGACATGTTTCCGATTCTCAATTGTGTAATACTTGCACTTATGACTTAATTCAAGACGCTTGCGTACATCTTGATATGATATAAAATTATGTGTAGACTTGACAACAGCCTTTAACCCGGCTCAATGAAGGTTTCTCTGTACATTTTGAGCACTGATTCTGATCCCAGCATCATCTATCAACATTTTCGAAACCTCCTTGGCACTCTTGGTACTGTCCTTTGTGATCTTACGTACCACATATCTTTCATCCGCACCTTGAATCAACCGAGGACGACCACCTTTGGATACCTTACAATCTCCGCAGTCCTCTTTTTTTGAACCTTTTTATAGTTGACTTACCTACATCAACTTTTTGAGATACAAAACGTAATGAGTTACCATCTCTGAGCAAAGAAATTGTACAATTTTTCTGGTCACCCGATATTTCTTTCAAACTAAATATTGGGTAATCAAAAATGAAGCAATATATATTTAAAGTCCGATTTTTTGGAGTATTTTGATTTATCAGACGTATTTGCGTTTATTGATAACCTCTCAGGAGCACAATCCAACTAGTGGTTCTGTTTTGGGTCATTTTGTAAATTTTGAAAACAGGCATCAAAACTGTCCCAATGTACTAGTTGACTTTAGGTGACAGCACCGTCTGTGATTGATAGGGTTCCTTATAGCAGTAAGCACTTTTTAGACATAAAAGATGTCTATCTTTCTAACTGTAAAATTTTTAAGTACATGTTTCACGCAATTTTACCTCGATAATCGGCCAAAAAGCCAAAAGTGCAAAACATTAGGACAGTTTTGTGAGTCACTGTAATTCACTTATCGAATTAATATATAAACCCTCTCTATATTCTCATAATAAATCGGTACTTTTTCATTTGAATAATTTTATACGTTTACCTTTTGATAAGTTACAGATAGCCATTAATAATCTTATAATTGACCAAAACGGAGAATCTAAAGTTGATTAAAAACAATTGAGTATAAAAATTGGTGGGGGTTAATTTTTTGTAATTAATAGATAGATTCTATTGAAAAATACTTTGGATTTTTTATTTGAGCAAAAAATATCAATTTTTTGTCGAGATAATCAAAATATTAGTTCACATCTCAACTTAAATTTATGATAATTGCGATTCAAAATTGACTTGACAGATTGATCAGAAAAATCTTAAAAATGTTGTATTCCGCCAAGTATCATACTTTATTATCTTCTATAAACAATCAGTAAATCATACAATCTATTAATTACTAAATGATTACTATTAGAACATGAAAGAACAAGTCTGGAATTGGATGTAAGGAATTCCTAGTTTATTATCCTCAGTCAATTAACCGAAAGGCTCGGACTACTCAAATCATGACACCATACTCTTTAATCTCAGGGGTTAATTATTCAAGTAGCTGTCAAGATATATCAAATCACAATCCAGGCACAACAAGTGCAGCATTGAAACAAGGCAATTCACAAGCTCTACAATTATGGCTTAATTATGATTGATTAACATCAATCCATAAATTACTCTCAAACAACAGATCTAATAGTTCAATACCGCTCTTAATTGTATCTCAGGAACTCAACACTAAATCATTATAAAAGGCAATACTTTTATATCTAAATAAACCTTATCTTGTTTTTATTGTACAGCTGAAGAACTGATTAATTAGACATTCTTTTTTATTGTACTCTTTTTAAGTATATTATCCCAAATCCAACCCTATACAACTGTTACATTTTTCGTAGAGAAAACAAAATATTTGTCAATTTTTTTTAAAGTTTAAAATTTGGAATGAGGATATACTAGTTTCTTTTTTGGAGTAAAATTAAGGTTTTTTTTTGCTCATACTTGAGGATATCTCTACGAAAACTTGATATTCTGAAAAAACTAAATCACATTCGATAGAGCTCAACGAGGTCTACAAATGGATGTAGAAACGATGCTACTCAATATAATGAATACCTCAAAATTTATTACAAAAAAAGTTAAGAAGGAAAAAAAAAGTACTCAGGATTGAATAAATCATGCAGTACTTTAAATTCAGACAAATTCAGTAAAATTTGGGATGAAATAAGGATAAAGCTTGGATGTAGTGAGAATAAAGTTTGAATGTAACACTAAGAAGAAAAAATCACTGAATTGTCTTAATTGTGCCACATTCAGTTATTTTTCTTCATAGTGTAATGAAAATTAAGATTTAGATAAAGCGAGGATAAAATTGGGATAAAATGAGAATGAAATTTAAAGAAGATGAGAAGAGGATTTGAACAAGATTAAATTAGTCTCGTGCATTATTTCAAAGAGTTAATCCAAATCCAAGTAAACTTATCTGTAATAATCTAAACTTCCGAAGAAGAAACCCCGTTTTATGCGGCGATATTGTAAACAAACTTGACATCATTTTCTTAAGAAGCATTGATATCCAAGCCAGAGATGAAGAGTATGCAATAATATAATGCTTTAGACATTTGCACCACCTTGACTTCTAAGACAATAGAATACGATCTAAAAAATCAGTCTATAAAACAAGTTAAATACCATACGCCGTTCGTTTTTTAACCCTAATAATATAGAATATATATATATACCAGTAATAAATAAATATATTAGTGTGAGAAATTACTTTTTTATAAAGCATTTCACAAACAAGCTCCTTAAAACATACGAATTAATCGTGCTTAGTTCAGAACAAGTCGACAGAATACCATTCAGATGCACCAGTCTTGAGGAAGAAATAGAAACATTTGAGTTTTGAGTACAGCAATCTTGAGCAATGTAAATTTTGAAAACCATTAAAAATTATAGGCATAAAAAAAACCTTTTCCAAAGACTAGTAGGAGGGGGGGGGAAACCTTTAGATCTTGAAACGTCCTTATTGTTGAAATTATTACAGCAGAACAAAGACCACAGGCTTAAAAAAATCCCACCCAAAGTAAGTAGGAAGAGAAAAACTCTTGTAAATCTTGAAGACACTATCTTGCAGTAGAAGAGACACCAAATCACAATCGATAAAGCAGAATAGCAAAGATTATAGGCTTAAAAAACCCTACTCCAAGGAATAATAGGAGGGGGAAAACCTTTAGATTTTGAGCACATAGCATCAGCTGTGGAATATACTATGGATGATAGGATATTCAGGGAAAAAAAATATAAAACAATAGAAAGTCAACTAGATAATTGTAGATTTTGAATTATTCTTAAAGTTTATAAATAAAAATACAATTTAAAAAGACAATAATTTATCAGCTTTTCCAACTGTATATAAAAACTAAAAGAAGTCTGAAGTTTATTAAGATATAAAAGTATGGGTCTTTTATATCAGTTCATTATTTACTACTGAGAATATAACTATAGAACCAATAGATCA
>JAEPRC010000145.1:0-28654 GCA_016758945.1 Mucor plumbeus
GGCTCGGTAGATTCAACTGTTTATGTTGATATCTTGCAGACTTCTCTCCTGGACACCTTGGAGTATTACGACATGGATCGTAATGTCATCCGTTTCCAGCAAGATAATGCCACGCCGCACACTTCTGAAATTATACTAGACTGGTTTAGTTCCAACGGTTTTATATTTGAAACAATTAGGGATTGGCCAGCTCGGGAGTCCAGATTTAAACCCAATTTAACACTTCTGGTACCAGTTAAAGCATAGGCTCAACACATACCCAACCAGACTCACTATTAAAGAAGAACTGGAGGCCCGCATTACCAGTGAATGGTACAAATTTACAAAGAATGACTGTCTAAAGTATATAGACAGCATGCCAGCTCGTATTAAGGTGGTGATCTGGTCTGGTGGAGGACCTACTCGTTTTTAAGCTGTTTTCTATATTTAATAAAAGCTTATATTTCATCTTTAAACCTCTGTATCTAGTAATTATGCCTACTATTTAGTGGGATTCAGTACATTGTTTGAAAGCTCTTTACTTACTGTATTAACTGATATAAACTACTAATCTATATTCCTAGTACAAGTGGCATAGCAGGTGAAAACACACAATTTTGCAAAACATTGGTATAGTTTTTCCCCTCACAGTATAATACAAACCATTAATTTAATATATGATGAGAGAAACCCAGTGTCTGATTAAATTCCTAATAGTTCTTTTTCAATAATGTATAAACTTTAAAATATCTACGCCCATAAATTCGACTGTTTGAAATCAAACAAGCTTGAAACTACCTATTAGTTAATGATTTTCATCTATATTATAAAATTAAATAGTGCATTGTAACTTAATAAAGATATACAAAACAGAGGAGGAATTGAAATTACGATAAGTTTTGTATCTAAAGCTGTGTGATAGCCAAAGAGACTATTACAGGCATCTTTATGTACTGCAACATTAGATTGTAGCTTCTAAGTAGTTGTGTATTTCAATTTTTTTAGTGTTACAATTGAGGAAAATAGTAATTTTTTGTTTGTTTGAATTTGGAAAATTAGTCCCTTTCTTTTATATAATACACTAACTTAAGTTTATGTAGTATTTAACTATTTAATTAAGCGTTTTAAGATATCCATATATATATATATATATTAATTAGTTGCCAATGAGTGTTTTTTGATCATTGAAAATTTTAAAAAATCAGATTGTATAATTTTAACTAGAAAAGCTTAAATTTTGTGCTACATGCTACTGTGAATCAGTTGATTTGATAGTGATAACTAGTTAAAAAAATTATAAAACGGTAATAAGTCAACTAGAATATTGTTTTCTTTATTATCTAAAAAAAAAAAAAAAAAAAAAAAAAAAAAAAAACTGATGAAGAACTATCTTACTGCACCAAGAGCTCTTCTTTATTATATACATTTCATTCAATTCTAATTTCAATATTATTTGCCTAGTACAATAATCATACAGTATAAACACATGTTTGTTCGTTGAATATTTTATATATGGCTTAAACTATTGCTTAACTCTATTTATACTGTTTGTAAAAATCTTATATCGATGACAATTTAAATATCTCTAACAGTAATTGTTTATTTCATATTGAGTTTCTCTTTTTTATTTGTTATCAGATCAAACAGAAATTATAATGTACCTTAATCACAGCTACCTTGTCCACAAAATCAAAAAGCATACAGCTAAACAGGCTAATTTTATTATTGAGGGTGATAATTTCATTGCGTATTTTCCGCAGGCTATTGAAAAATACCTTATGAGATATACGGGAAACGCAGAGTTGTAATTTCAGTAATTGATTTCCATGGGGAAATTGGAGGCTATTGAGATTTTACATGATTTTGCACGCGAAATACTAATAATTGTAAGGGTGTATAAATTTCGCACATTTATGCCACATTTGTGATGGAAAAATGTGCAGCTGCTGCACATTCAGGCCACATATGTGGCTATTTTCTGCATATTCATGTTTTTCAAAAATTCAGCGAGGAAAAATATGATAAATTTTGCCACATTCTCGCCATAAATGTGCAGCAGCTGCACATTTTTTCGCCACTTTTTATCTATTTTTCTCACATTTGTGCGAAAAAAACCAAAAACCGCACATTATTTTCGCCGTGGTATGACAACGGTAAATTTCATTAAATTCACACAATAACATTTTTTATATCTCTCAAATATTAGACTAAATAACAAATATAGTACAATCCAAAAGAAAATTAACAGTTTCTCAAATTGTTAATGTGTATATGTATTATAATGAAACATACTTGAATTATTCTTAAAGTTTATAAATAAAAATACAATTTAAAAAGACAATAATGTATCAGCTCTTCCGACTGCATATAAAAACTAAAGGAAGTCTCCAGTTTGAGAGTTATAAGTAAATAACGATTATTTCCAATACAATAAAATAAAGAAGACTACAAGTGATTATATCACGGAGAACGTAGGGTCTTTATTATTAAGTTAAAAAGGAAGCCAGGAGCCATTAGGTCCTGGTTTCTAAAAGTATTTATACTATTTCAATTCCATTTGGATGTCAGATTCAATATGGAATTGAGTTGATATTTAACATAAATAATAGGCAAAAAACCGACACAGTTTATTAAGATATAAAACTATGGGTCTTTTATATCAGTTCATTATTTACTATTTACTACTGAGAATATAACTATAGAACCAATAGATCAATATGATAAGTATTTATCCATACTGATTCAACAAATCAGGAAAACATTATGTTGAGTGTTTTCCCTAGTTGACATGTTTCAAGTTTAGTATTTGTCTTGTTCTTGTTTAATTTGTTGATGGAAGGTCCGTGCTTGGAAATCTAATTATATTAATAGCGCAGCCTATTAATATTGAGTTTGACCTGAGTTAATTGTGCTACTGAGCCACATGGAAAAGCAGAATATCCGTAGTTGATACTTCCTTCTGAAATATTGGTTATACTATGGATTTGCCCAAGCCACAATCATAGTATCTTGACTATGAGGTTAGGATGTAGATTTGTAGAAGGTGATATGGAATACAACATTATGTAAAGAAATAAATTACTGCAAATTTTAAAATTGTTATTTTCGGGTTTTTCCCATAGTGTGACAATCGGTTCAAAAATAATTCAAAAACAAAATTGTTCAATAGCTCATGAACTGCAAAGTAAGCTGAGCTAGCATATTAAATGCTTTTTGTACAGCATTAAACTTTGCATTTAACTAAATAAAATTTGGACACATGTTTCACATCAAATTTTGCCTAAAATGAGACTAAATTTTAAAGATTTTTTTGAAAATACACACCACTTTTTATAAACATGTTTTAAGTTTAAACATTTGATATAATGCGCAGCAAAATTATCAAATAATACAGTAATTGATGAAATTTTTAATTATATTTGTCATAGGTGTCGGTTTTTTGCCTATTATTTATGTTAAATATCAACTCAATTCCATATTGAATCTGACATCCAAATGGAATTGAAATAATATAAATACTTTTAGAAACCAGGACCTAATGGCTCCTGGCTTCCTTTTTAACTTAATAATAAAGACCCTACGTTCTCCGTGATATAATCACTTGTAGTCTTCTTTATTTTATTGTATTGGAAATAATCGTTATTTACTTATAACTCTCAATAGGGAAAGCAAAATTTTTGTCAGTTTTTTTTTCAAATTTAAAGTTTGGGATAAGGGTATACTGGTCTTTTTTGAAGCAAAACTAAAGATGTTCCTTTTGACACGTTTTTGAGGATATCTCTACGAAAAATCGATATTTTTTTTTTAAAAAAAAAAGAACTTAATCTGGCCTGTTAGAACTTGCTTAAATCTATAACAGTAATAAAAAAAGCAACTGCTGCTCAATTTAATAATTATTTTGAAATACACTACAAAAAATCTTAAAAAAAAAAGTACTCCAAATTTTTTATATTTAAATGTGTTATGGAGAACTTCAAGACAAGTAAGTTTTATTATCCAAAAGTGTTAGTATAGCCTTTTTTTTAGAGAGATACGAGAGCCCAAAGTTTTAATTTTTAAGAGTAGAATATTTGTAAAAATCTGAAACATTAGCATTGAAAAAGTTATACCAACTGCAAAAAATAGGATATTTTAGAATACTCGTTTTTGAGTTGAACCTGTGCATTTCAAGTACATTAGCATATAATGTTTTCTTGGGGTTATTTAGTGGGGAAAAAGGGAGGTTAAGGATGAAAAGCGGAACTATGAAACCCAGTTTTTAAAGGAAAAGCAGTGAATTTTACCTGTTTTTGAATTCATCGTGATATATAAAATAAATTCAGGAATCATTAGTAGAATGCGACTAATTTATAAATGCTTTTTGCCGCCACCAAGGTTAGATTTGATGCTTCATTCGTTTTTTTTGTAAACGAAAATTCATAAATCCCAAAAATTGTATAAAGTATATTCATAATAAGATAATAAGTGGTAATTTGTGCTGTGGAATTCCATACTAAAAACTTGATAATCATAAAATAACTTAATTTACAAGTATCACTCACAGAGTTCATGCCACTTGAAATATTAAAGTGCAACAATAATAAAGAGATACTCAAAGTGAACACAATAACAAACGCATGCGAAAATACAAAATACTTTTGAACCAATACATGTCGTGTGAACGATAGAACTTTTGATCACAGTGCAATCGATTACACAAATGACATATATACCAAGAAGTATTTTACCTAATTCAATAAATAATAATAGCAAAGATATTAGGTTTAATCAACTATTCCCCTGTGTCATAGTTACACTACTAATGAATAACATTTCAAGCACACTTTAGAATTCACACCTTAAAATCAAGGTTACCTAAATAGATATAGCCAATAGCTCCCAAAAGGCCCACATTGTCGCACTTGACATATAACCCTTTATGGTCGATGCTTTGCATGATTTATCTTTCCAATATGATATCAGTAACAACAACTCAAAATTAGAAGATTATTCCATTCAAGTCTGATGGTATACAAGTTCTCTAAATCACTATAAATACCCTCATACTTTTTCAATTATATTTAATCTTCAGAAATCTTTTGTAATAAAACTTTAGCTGATTATAATTGTATTTCTACCGCTTTTATTTTTATATTTTTTTTATTTTAGTAAACAACTTCGTTATTTACTGCAATTTGATTTTGAATGTCAGTAAGCAATTTCTGTTTATAGCAATGTTGATCAATTATACAGCCATTAAACTTTATAAATCGCAGTAATAATTTTTACATAATTTTCAATATATAGTATCAATGCTATTGATCATAGTTCTATCTAGGACACTCTCAGGATATACAATAAGCCTGGTTTCAAATTGAATCTTCAATTTAAATTGTCCAGGTCAATGACTGAATCATAATTCTAGTAGGCTTTTTTTTTTAAAGAATTCTGTAGAATACTTTTAGACAATAAAAATACAAAAAAAAAAAAAGAAAAAAAAAAAAAATTAATTGGATTGCCAACTTTTGATAGATGCAGATTACGATAATATTTTTTGTTCTGTTCAAAAATTTGTGTACCCATGATTATTGTTTATGAACGATTTTTGTGGAAAAATATATATGCGATCGATATTTATGAGCTACATTAGATTCGCTACAATATGCAAGTACAAAGTAAGCCGCAGTATATTTATTATACAAGTGGTTATATAAACATAGAAGAAAGGGGTTCTTTATATCTAATATATGCGGTCATCATTCCACACTATCCATAACATTTATAATAAACGCGAAGATAAGAATTACTGAGGTGTTTATTGGTTAAATAAAGAGGATTATTCTTTGAGTCGCATTTCAACGGTCGTTGGCATCCCTAGGCCTACAGTCCAAAATATTGTTAAGAGGATTGAGAAGAATGGGCAACCTACTACAACACCACATATTGGTGTACCAAAAAATTAACTGAAGGAGACGAAAGGCGACTGGTATCCATAACCAGAAAGGACCCATTCGCAACATATAATCGTATCAATTCGCAATTGCGAATTCATCAGATCAACATTTCTCGATCTACATTGATCAGATACTTGAAACATGTTGGCTTTGGTTCCTACTTTGCGGCACACAAACCAGCACTTTCCGACGAAAATAGGAAGATAAGGCTTCGTAGGGCCAAGGAACGAGTCGATTAGACCAAGGAGAAATGGTGCAGTGTTATTTGGTCGGACGAGTCCTGTTATACTGTCAAAGGTTACGGTGGAGGGGCCAGGGTACTTTGTAAAGTGATAGAGGCACCATCTCCAACATATTGTCCCAACGACAAAATGGGGCAAAAGAAGCGTAATGATTTGAAGCTGTTTTTGGGCTGGCGGTTTTGGACCATTGGTCTTTATTGACGGTAATGTTAATCAAGATGCTTATGTCAATATTTTGTGGCAAAAGTTCCTTCTTTGGTTTGTGAAATTGAACGACAAGTATGACAAAGACTTCATCTTTCAAGAAGATGGCACTACCTGCCACACAGACGGTTATGCTACATGGTGGAAGACCTCCCATTCGATCCGGCGTTTTGATTACTGGCCCGCTCAAAGTCCTGATTTGAACCCTATTGAGCACATCTTGAGCTGTCTTGATAAGTTCATTGACAACATAAGAGCCAGTATCAGCAATACTGATGAGCTTAAAGCAGTTTTAGAAGAAGCATGGTGAAGCATAACCGTTGAGCTTGCTGGTAGGTTAGTCGCCAGCATGAAAGACCATTACCCAGCGGTTATCAATGCCAAAGGCGGCCCAACGAAGTATTAGAAATAGTTTTTTTATCTTATTTTAATAAAGTGTATATTCTAAGCTATCTTCCTGCTTATTTTGGAGTTATACACATGTGTCCTGAGCATGTAGTCTTTCATACAAAATACATGATGATTTTCGGTACTTCAAAAAATAAAAAATCGTACCAAAACTAATGGTTCGAGACTGGATAAGGAAAAGGGGAAAAGTTTTGTTTAAATCACAATAGTCATCACCGATTGATAATTACATCGGGAATCCCTATTCAGAAAAAGATACAGTGCATAATAATACAAGCACAAACATGAGGAAATAAACTTCTTGGTTGATGACCAAGCCCAAATATGTATACAATACTGAAAGGCAGCCCATTAAAAATGAGACACTTTATATATTTATATATAGAAAATACCTATCAAGAAAACTAGTGTTTTGATTTAATTTGTTGCATGTGAGGATGTATCTGATGGGCCATGAAAATAAGAGTCTTATTATTACGTTCTATTTTATCCGGTTAAATAAGCTGTACAACATTGGAAAATTGCTGCGCCGCTCTCGTGGCCTATTTTTATAAGGGATATATTAGCTTGAAATCACGGTGTTTGTGGAGAGAAAACAACAACCGTAAGGTAGTTATCACTAATAGATGTTTTGGCTTCAAATAATCCAAAACGAGTAATTAAACTACCAGTAATTTTTCTCACAATAGTTCAATAATTAAAATGATCATTGCTCATCATCAAATGATATTTTTAAATGTTATCTTTTTCCAGTAATTTTATCGGATTCCTTAATTCATTTCGTTCCTTCTCATTTAATGAAAGTAGACATCCTATAGGATAGAGATTACAAGCTTGAAAATTATACAAACAATCGGAACCATCAAATTAGGCATTATGTTATGTAGTATTGTGTATACTTGTATCAAAGAAGAAGAGGCACCTTTTTTTTTACGAGAATTTGATATAATTAAAACATTATAATGCATAGCTCTATTCACTTTCAAATACATTGTAAATTTTTTCTGTGAAATGCTTAATCATTTGTTTTTTTTAAATTTATAATGGGTGTTTTTGTTTTGATCTAATTTCTTCTTGATTGAAAAGCTTGAAAGGGAGCTATTCAAATTGATGTTGCACAATACTTCTCTTTTTATCTTTGAAAATCCAGTAAGCTATTTATTGTAAAGTTTATGTTGCGCATATTTATGTATAGCGAATTAAATGATATTTAAACGAATAAATCAATAATTAAAAAAGGCAAAATATTATAATTCAGGTACAGAATACCTGTCATGGATCAAAAAAGAGCTTTTTTTTTGGGTAGCAAAAGCACACACAGCGAAACTTTCATTCGTATTGTTTCGTCTTGCTTATTTTGTACATTGACACTTAAGGATATATTGTATCACGAAGTAGAATTAAAATGAATGATAAAACACACTATGTGTAATCAAATAAAAATGCAATTGCGAATTATCTCTTTTGTTCTTGTTTCTCTCTGTTTTCTTTCTTTTGATATTTTTATTGAATTCAAAAATCTAACTAAAACACTCAACTACTTTTTATTTTTCTTTAAATCTTTTCTTACATTACTTCCTAATGACATTCTCAAATGAGTTATTTCAAATGGATGATTTTATGATGATTGATCCAGCATTTCCACCTTCTTCACATCGCCAATTGCCATATGCTTCTGATGGTACATATTTAGACACTACTATATCTGATTGGGGAAATAGTCATAATTTGACATACAGCTTGTTTCCCTATATAGACAGCCATACTAATCAAAATACTGCAGCTAGTAACAATGCATCAATCGAACAATCTACTTGTTTTGATATATGGCAAGAAGATAATTACTCGGGTACAACAACTGAAATTGAAAACCTAGATCGATATTTTTTTGAGCAAGATTTTGTATTGCAATTCACTGCCATGGCTACTACTACAGAAATACAACCTATCCCAATAATAAGAACTCCTGATTTGTGTTCTGTACACACTAGTAGTTACTCATCAACTTTTCATGCGTCCAATATTTTAGATGATTTTAATACCCTTGGGCTCAATAATATGACTTTTCCACAAGAGCAAATTCAACAAAAACTTAGCCCTTCTTTTTATGATGAAGCACAACAACAGCAAGACTTTCTTGAGGCATCACCTCTATCTCAATTCGATATGACACATTCTCCTTCTATCATGGAAGAGCATTGTTATAGTGCCACATCTCCTGTCCAATCACCATATAGTTTCAGTAGTAATGGAGATAGTATTAGCAGTATTCATGCCAACACTACCACTAGTCTTTCTGGTAGTACAACTACAAATACAATTACAAATACTACTACTACTACTGCTGCTATTGCTGCTACTGCTGCTATTGCTGCTACTGCTGCAACTAATAAGCCAAGATATGATTGTCTTGAATGCGACAAAGATTTTAGTAGGCCTCAGGATTTGAATAGACATTACCAATCTCTACACGCAGAAAAAAAATATCGCTGCAATTGTTGCGATAGACCTTTTTCAAGAAAAGATGCATTAAAAAGACATGAAAAATCTAAGAAGCTTGATCGTCAAAAGCGAAATAATTCAAGAAAGAATCAAAATGATCATTCAGGAAGGAAGCAATTTTGAATGATGATAAATCCAATATACATTCTTTTTAACTTATTTTCAATGTAGGTACAAACCTATTAACATACAAACTCTCTTTTTTTTTTTTCTCATTATACATATTTGTATATACATATATACATTATCATATTACCCAAGTTATTTATTATCTTGTATCCATTTGAAAATTCATACAGAAAACAGTTATAAAAAAATAAAATAAAAAAAAACACAATCTAAAAACGACAGCGATATTTAAATACATAACAAACCGATCTATGTGTTTATTTATTTGTTTATATTTTAAAGCTGAAAATCGTATATAAATTAAGCCTGGAAATATTCATGTGTTACCAGATAATTTGTGATGTGGTTTATTTTTATAACCAACTTCATTAAGCTTTGTTCAACTGAAATAGTCGCTTGGTTAGAGAGGTGCCTTCTTTATATTGTACACATGATTTACTGATATCAGTATCTGGGATTTTCGGACATCTCTTCTTGATATATAACCATTAATGCATACCAAATTATATAGTAAAAATTTCTATTTTATGGAAAAAAAAGTTATTTTTATAATATCAATTTTGATCTTGTAACAAGCTTGGAAAAAATAACAAAAGATCCTTTTAGATACGGGTAAATATGTCACTATTTCGTTTTAAAATCTTCACATGTCTTTAGTGTCAAATGCGTCGTTTTAATTTGATATAAAAAAATCATGTAATATGAGACATGAATGTAAATTTTTTAAGACAACGGAAATCATGATTTCATATATAAAAAGAACATGCTATTTTTTTTTTTTTTCGGATTGATCAAAAATTCTATTTCTTTTTCTTACTTGATAAAACAATGTCAATTGTAAAAAAAAGTGATAAACAACTTGGTGGTCTTGATACTCTCTTTCTCAAGATTGAACATCCTCGTCGTTTAATGACTGTTACCTCTATTTGGACATTTAAGCAACGTTTAGACCAGAAGCTCGTTTATAAAGTGCTTGAAAAATTATGTTTAGAATACCCTAGATTTGCAAAAACACCTGCTCACGAAACCTTTTTTAAATCTGCTGTTTGGGCTGATCCGGTAGGCTGGAAATTCCAAGATAATATTGTGACACATACATTAGTAGAACCTACAAAAAAAGCACTTCAAAAGTATTGTGCTGAGCAGGTAACTTTTTTTTTATATACAAAATGATTGTAACATAATTACTAAGAACTGGTTTTAACATAGGTTGTTACACCATTTGATTATACTAAACCCCTTTGGGAGCTTCATGCTATTTCTGGATTAGAAGATGATCGTTATGCATTTTTCTGGAAAGCACATCATGCATTGGCTGATGGCGAAGGCTTTATCAGAAGTTTACTAAGTACAACTTCTCTTGGTGGTACATTAAAAAAATTAGAAGAACAATCTATTATATCTCATCTTCGCAAAAAGGACATCAAGAAGAAAGATTCTAAAGATAATACCAATATGCCAGAATCAGTTTGGCAAAAGTTACCCATATACACTTCAAACCTTTTAGATCTTTTCTGGTTGATTCTATATCAAATATACGTCTATAGTATTGTTACTATCCATGATTTATATTGTGCTCTCTTGTGTATGTTTCCTTTTGTCACACGTAAAGATTTGTACTATAAAGGTTTGCAATCGCATGAAAAAGAAATGGCTTGGTCAGATGATGTGAGTATCAAAGATATCAAAATTGTTCGTGAAGCATTTGGTGGTACATTGAATGATGTAATGTTGCTTGTCATTACTAGGTGTTTAAAGGGTTATTTGGAAAGCATTGGTAAAAGAAACGATAATTACATTAGTTTTATAATTCCTGTCTCTTTGCGTGAGCCTAGTGATTGGAGGTAAGAACATTTTGCATTATATACAATAATTATACCTGTATTAATATCAATCTTATTGTATTTTAGTTTTCAAAATGTTGTTAGTGGCTCATGGGGTTTCTTTTCTATGAAAGATTTAAATACAAGACAATTATTAAAGCAGGTGAGAACTGAAATGATGGCCATCAAAAACTCTTATGGTCCACGCATGTTGTTTGAGACATGGCAATGGTTCTTTAGTCATGCCCCTGGACTCAGCCCACCTATGAGCTTATATAATCACGTATGTGATATTCCTCATGGTGTATTTACAAATGTACCTGGTCCAACGGTGCCTATTCAATTTGCTGATGGGGAGATTCAAGAATATCGTACTTTCCCCCCTCAATGTGGAAAAGGTTCTATTGGTATGGCTCTTGTTTCTTATTCTGGAAAAGTCAGTGTTGGTGCTATTACAGATGTTCATTGTGATTATCCTCAAGTAGCTAACGGTGTTTGCAGTCGTTTTGCAGAGGAGTTCCAGTTGGTTCTGGATGAAGCGAAAATGGAGATTTCTAAAAAGAACGTCGATTTGAACCTTTGCGAAAAGAAGAATAATTAGCACTAATTCTTTTAATTCGTTATAAACAGAAACAGAATATACTATTATATAGATTGGAATTGATTGTGTTGTAAATTATATTGTTTGACAGTATACATTTAAAATATTAATAGTAACCATTGTAATTCAATTGAAAAAAAATCAAAAGTGCGCACTTTAAAGGGTATTTTAGCAATATTATCTATATTTCTTAAACTGCTTTTTGTTTTGTTTTAATATTTGCTACTGTATATCTGTATTAAATAGATGTCAATATTTTTTTTTATGAAATTTGGGTTTATTCAGCATTGATTTATCAAATACTTAATCACCTATGCATGAAAGATTTATGGTATCGGCATTTGAAAAAGCAAATGCCAGAACCATTTTGAAATCCAAAAAATGGCAATTTAAAAAAAAAACTTTGGACATTTTGTTCTATATCTCCACAAAATAGTATTTGAATATACTGACTAAATTAATTAAGTATTGTAGAACATTTAAATGCACATATGCTGGTAATGTTTACAAAAAAAAGCTTCGCACAAAATTTTGTGCTATATTCAAAAATCCATTATATTATTTTATGCCAAAAACTCAAAATTTTATGCACAGAGCTATCAAATAATCGTTGCCAGAAAACGTGCAACATTTTTGCGGTCATTTCTTATTAATATATACCTTAGTAATATGTTCCATTTTTGGGGTAAAAAATCCAATTATTTCAAAAATGCGATTTTGGACGTATTATCACAAGTAAAAATTCGAGGTGAAATCATCGAATTTTTTTTTTTTTTTTTTGCAAATATACTATAAACTACATCTATAAATCGAGGGTGATTATTCTGTATACTTTAAAAATGTCAAACGTGCCAAAAAGTGCGTAAATGCGCCCTTTAAAGTGGCAATTAATGCGCTTTTTAGTGAAACAACAACATTCCATTGTACAACGTTCCATGAATTAGTACTGCATTGTGCATTTGTTTGTCAATAAAAGTGTACCTTTACTTCTGGGCTATCAAATGGTATTCTTTTGAGTGATTTTGGGGAGGGGGTATTTGATGCTGATTTTACAAGCTTTTAGTTGCTAGATTAAAAGAAAAGTCTATGATTTAGACCTTTTGTAAATTGCATTTATAGGGTTGGTCATTGTTAAATTATTGTAATTCCCTCCAATTGTATTATTTAAACTGAAAAAGGGAAATTTAGTAATTAGATGAAGTCAAAAAATGACAAAATGAGCTATACAAATGAGAATGCAAATGGTTTTATAGACCCCCATCAAAGTTGAAATGGTATTATTTTAGAAATGAATCCCTTTTATGATATTACATCCACATGGTTGTATTTTTGACTTAGCTTTTTATGTATAATATCCAGCATCATATATAATTCTAGGTACACTACTTAGGACATACAATTTGACTCCCCCTTTTTAATCCTCAAGTTTTACAGGAAAGAATGTATATGAATACAAGCTGCTCATATATCAATAAATTTATGCCGGATCCATTCTTTCAGTAAGTTATACTGTAACCTCTTTGAAAGTTTGCATGGTACAAACTTTACTATCAAAACAAGTCGTCTAAAAAAAAAATTCATGTATTCAAAATTAAAAATAACTGTTTTTTTTTTTAATGGGAAATCATATACTATAGTTATTATAATTAAATAACACCTGACCTGTTAAGTTTTGTTTGTAATAAGCTAGCTCTAATTTATCATTTAGAAAAGCCCAATTTATATATTTTTTTTGTCAATAAAAACATGGGGATTTTTGATTCAAAGATTGGGGTTGTCCGGCTATGCTGAGTTACAAGACATGTTACAATGTGGGGGAGAAACTTTCACAATAACACAATAAAAAAAACCAAAAATCAATAAACCAAAATTTCCCCCTCTTTGTCTCTTTCATTCTTTTTTTTATAAAAAAAAAAAAAAAAAAAAAAAAAAATAACCCCCCCCCATTTCAAAATGAGCGTAATATTAAATGATATTCATTTACCTTTATTGATAAAGTCCACACTTTCAGAAAATCATCAATACAAGACATTGCCATGGAATAATCTTGATCAACTCTCATGTTTATGGGCTGGTATTTTTTTTTTTTTTTATTCAATGAAACATTTATTCTTAAACACGTCAAATATTTTTAGTTTTTACCAAATATAAGCGAAACATTCGAGATGGATTTCGGCTAGAAAACTTGTCTTGGAGATTATGGTATCGACAATCTGTGCTACAAAAGAAAGTGGAACCAAAGACCTCGGAGGATATTGATTATTCCACAACAAATGCCACTGCAACAACTAACAATAAACAGTTGACTCGAACTCGTTCTTTACCTAATCTTTCTCAATGGTCTCAACAAAAACAACTTTTAAATAAATCAGATCATAACATGAATATGAATCAAAAGTTCTTTATCACTACAACAGATGACACACAAGAAGTAGAGGAAGAGGACGCTGAGGATGCGATTGAGGAAGAAGAACAACAACAAGAGCAATTGTTATTCACTAAAAAAACTACTAAATTCAATAGTTTTTCTAGTACAGCAAGTTCTGCATTATCTAAACCTGTATCATTATTAACTGATATGCTTCAACGAACTGAATCTAATGTATCTCTTGTTACGAATTCCGGATTACGCCGATGCCAGTCTCGATACTGTCGACTAGATCAATTCTTCTTGAATGCTGCATGATCAAATAATAGAAGTATGCTACGACAAATTCAAGATGATATAGAATATTTTGTACCATCATTTTTTTTTTTTAATCTTTCTGCATAAACATCCCCCTCCCTTTCTCTTTACCCTTCTCTTAAAAAAAGACCTAACACAACTCCCTCATCGCTTTTTTTTTTTTTTAGCTAATTGTATTCCCTTATTATTTATTTATTGATGAATTTCATCACTACAACCTTACTATTTAACTTGCTAATTTTAAAATTATTATATTCTAATATACATATATATATAAAACTTAATTACACATTTTATTGTTTGAATTTTCATTCTTTGTTTATTAGTTAATTGGTACGAGAAAGATCTAAGCTTAAAGACAGAGGACTGAGGACAAGATAATGTAGATAAAAAGGGGAGGGATATCAATATAAAAATAATTCTATGATTATTCCTTCAATTATGGCATAATTTTTTTCTTTTTCCATGCTTTCGGTAGAAAATGCATTTGGATGAATGTGTTATATTTCAATTGGCGTAGTTTTTTTTGCCTCGATTGCATTTATATTTTGTCCATTTATGGGTAATTCTTCAATGAGGCTTTATCAGGAAAGTTGTATATATGATGGCGCATTTCAAAATGAATCCAAGGATATTACACTTATCCCTTATAAATAATGCCTATTTACTATTATTATTATTATGAATATAACTTTGTTATAGCAAATATAACAATTATGTCGGTTTCGTGATCTACAAATCTTGGCTTGTACCGTATAAACTTTGAATTTTTTGAGTCGTATTTCGTTTAAAGGTGTATGTAAATAAAGGTTATATTTCGGGTTATTTTTTGAATACACAAGAAAGATGTTATGTTATGCATATGATTCGAAGTCTTTGTTAAAAGATGATGGAAATAAATAAGTTTGATAATCAACTTTGAATCGTTTTATATCCTTTTACTTTGTTAAATCTACTGCTTTGAAGGGAAAGGGGAAGGGGAACATTTGGAATGCCTAAACCGACGTTTTTGTGCCTTTTTACGTTGGTGGAATGCTTTTGTATTCTCTGACTGTAGTAAATTTATATTTATTTATATATCCAACAAATTTACAATTCTAAATAAAATAAAAGCCAAAAACAAATAATTTAATTCTAAAAAAAAAAAAAAAAAAAAAAAAGAAAAAAAAAAAAGAGCATATAGCAGCGTTTTCGTTACTATTTTTTCTTTATGTTATTCTGAGCTTATTAAAATCCTTCAAAAACTAGGACCATGGGTACCGTCATGATATTTGAATAAACCCTTTTCTTCTTTAACAAGGATTGAATTACTCAAAAGTTAGGATATTTTACTTGTTACAGTATTTAAGTATTTTATTTATAATGCTCTTATTTATCAAAACTAGTTTGTAACTTTTAAAAAAGATAGAGATTGCAAAATTACAGTTATAAACCTTGTACGCAGCGATATTTCTCGACCAATAAAACTACTCGTTAAAAAGGCACATTATTATGTTGCGTGCGATTTATGTAAGAGCACGTTTATTTTTACAATTTCATAGAATAGACAAAATAAAAATACTTTTGAATATAAACATAACACCTTTCAGCTACTTCATATGCAAGCATATAATTTGTACCAATTCTAAAAAATTTAGTTGAATATATTATTTATTTTATTTTTTAAAAAAAAAAAGGTGATTTGTATAGTACAGGTGTTTTCTAAGGATTTTTTTTTAATGAAAAAGCAAAAATGCAAGATGCAAAGTTATTTATTGTAGGGAGGTGGAGGGGGTAAAAGTAAATTTTCAGTGCTAGAGTTTTGGCTTGATGGTAAAGACTCCACTCCATTATTTTGACGTATCATCATTCTTTCCTTGCCATTTAATTTAGAGCTTTTCTTTTTGTAATCAACATAGCAAGGACAAATAAAAAAACCTGCACGTTTCTTGAGCACATCTTCTGCATCTTCTTCATTTACAGCTGTATCAGACATTGACTCTTGATAGGTTGGAAGTGTATTAAAATCTTCCTTTAAACGGCAATCTAATATAGTAATAGGTGTCTCGAGATGAATATGTGTTCTTTCAATAGTTTTTACTACTTCGGATGAACTACTAGATGATGGAACAGAATTTGGCTTGATTGCGGTGGAAGGCACAGACAATTCAATGTCAATTTTTAAATGATGCAAAAAGTTCATTTCCTTGAAATAAGTTGTGTGGTTAAGAGTCAAACAATTTGGCAAGGTAAACATAAACTTGTATTGGAAGGGGTTACTTCCTAAAGGAATATGAGCATTTTTGGCACTAAGAACTCTACGAATTTGTTGAAGTGGTATATCAGAGGTAGGAATCATGGCTTGAATCATTTGTTCAGAATCAGCCATATCAGTAACAGACGCAAGTTGCAACTTGAAATCATGTAATTCAGCTCTCCGTGCGTTATATTCAGGTACTTGATAGAGTCTTTTTTCAGTTAATGTAACATTAATAGCTTCTAAGCTGACATTTTTCATTTGAGTTGTAAGAACAATTGATATTGGAAACTGTGTGCCTGATGAAACAATTGACTTTTCAATGTAAATAGTAGCATCACAAGCATCTATCTTTCTTTCGGCAACGATAGATGTAGTAGGAAGAGCATGAGAAGCAATGACATCGTCTGACCAAGAGAGAGTACGAAGTAAAAGAATATTACGACGACATCTAAGATTGGGAATACCTAAACCAGGTCTTTGGACTGTTGCAGAAACATAATAATAAACTTGTGCCATTTCATCTTCGATTGTTTCGACCATACGATTGGGTATCAAGAATTCAAATGGCCAACGATTTAAACCAGCTGATAACATTTGATCATCTTCAAATCGACTTTCTAGTATAATGTTTTGATCCAAAATTGTTTTTTCATTATAAACTTTAGATCCTCTACTTCCTAAACCTTCCGGCCATAACATGTTTGATTTTCCAACTAATTGAACAAGAACTTGACTAGCGGTCATTGGTCTAGACAACATTAATTCAACTTCGCCTCTCAAAACATGTGTTGTGGGATCAGATGGAGGACCCCTCAATAAAACAACAGGTTCTGCTAATTCAATAGATAGTTGTCTACTACCAGTTAAAAAGGGTACAGCAATAGGCATAGTTTAATTTTCTACACAAGCATATAATTTATATAAGAAAAAGAAGGAAAAAGAGAAGAAGAGGAAAAAAAACAGATGGAAAAAATTGTACAATTACATACAATAATTAGTTATACTCAGTCGATCCTATCCAGTCGAATTGCATCGGGAACGGGATAAAAAGCATGTCGAACAGAATCCTTAAAATTTGTTCATTTCAAATCAACTCATAGCTAATTTTGATTTATTATATGTTATGTACCCTTTTTCTTTTTTTTTTTTTTCTCAAAGATGTTGTTAGTGCACTTTATTTGTTGACATGAGAATGGACCCTGTCAAATGTGTCAAAATTAAATGATGCCATTTTATAATTGGCTATGAGGGTGGGAAAGAACCTTAACTAATCATTCCTAAATTTATACAAAATTTGTATTTGAATTCCGTTCCTATTTACACAGAAACGCTGCTTTGGCTTCCTACCAATGGCTAAAATAAAATCTAATCTCATTTATTGTGAACCCTTGAGATAAAATTAAAGTTATTATTAAAAATAGTGCTTTTTTAATTATTATATTTGCATTCAACTATTCGTTTACTTAGAATCTCATAAACCCATCGAATAGCATCTGAATTAATCCTTTGACAGTTGTTTAGTATTAATTTCTCCAAGGTTCCCTGATGTGTTGTTACTACTTGCTGTAATCCAACGCCTGTTACATTATTACAGTGAGTTATATCTAATTTCCGCAATTTCTTGGTAACCACTTTCAAATCATTGAGCACACTGTCAGTAACATCCGATATCCATGACATTGTTAATTCTTGAATTGTTGGACATGATGAAATAATCGTATGTAAATTCCATTCTTCTAATGCGATTAATTTGTCAATGTTTAATATTTCTATACATGGTAAACCGGGTTCAATAGCAAGTCTCGCCAACGTATTATCCATCGATGGACAATCAAATATCGAAAGTTGTTTTATAGTTTTATAATCTCTTTTGATTATATAATCCAATAATTCACCAGTAAATGATATATCACCTCGTACAAGACATCTTTCAAGTCCTGCTTTGGACGCACTTGATTCTGATAAAGGCCATTTTGTATTTACTTTATAATTTGACCCATTGGTATAATAAAGCTCTTTCAAATTAGGCAGAGACATTAAAGCTATGAATGCATCTCTGAACGTAACATCCATCGTTTTAATTTCCAATACATTTAATAATTTACACTGCGATAGTACCCAATTTGTATTAGTATCTCCACTTATAGAAAGCCTCATGTGTGTTAAATTTGTAGGTGTAGCATTTTGTCGCAAATCATCCATATCTCCTGTTTCAATTCCAATCATAGAGAGATGTGTCAATCTAGAGCATAGCGGTATTATTTCTTTAAATACAACAGCTAACTGTATATCACATTCATCGATTTTTAAATTCTTTACATGTTTACCAACTAATCTCAACATGCGTAAAAATAAATTTCTCGGTATATCACATCTTACAAAATCTATAAAATTTTATCAATAATCTTTCCAAAACATTTATGTATCTAAATTTACCTAAAACTTCAATATATTGACAATTTTCATCTATAAGTAATTGTAGTATCTTTTTCATTCTACTTTGATCAGCATCCATCATGGCAAGTCTTCTAATATGGCGACCTTGAGCATAACTAAGGTAATTCTTGATGGTTGTATAAGAGACCTTTTTATCTCCAAAATCTAAATCTCGCCACATTCCTGACCATCCAAGAGCAAATCCTCGCCATGTCTGAGAAACACCTGTACATTGTATACGTCGATCAAATGAAAGCATAGAAAATATAAGAGAAATAACGTCATATGGCAAAATCTTCATAAAATCGTGACAAGGAGGTGGTGAAGCTTTCCTTTCTGCAATGGCTTTTATAGATAAAATTTGTTGATATCTTTTATCTTGAGTATCGACACGAGTCAATGCTCGCTTATAAATTTTTGCAGCTTGTTTATACTTTTGTTGCAGCGATAACACTTTTCCAGCTCTTAAATATCCTCTTGCTTCTCCAGGTGCAATTTTAATAATATTTGCTGCATCTTGAAGAGCAAGATCAAGTTCGTTTAATTTTTCATAAGAAGCAGCGCGACAATCAATAATTGTAATATGATTAGGATTCAAACTGAGTGCTCTAGTAAAAAGTGCCACAGATTCTCTATACTTGTTTTCTTTAAACGCTGCACTTGCATCTTGAAAAACTTGCTTCCAAGGTTCTCCTGAACTATTCGATTCTGTTAATTTAGGTTGCTTTACTTTAGCGGACTCTGCTGAAGTCTGTTTTCGTTTATACATGGTAAAATATGAAAATGCAAATGAGGTTTTTGAACAATAGGTGGCTTTTTGTAGTGTGTTCAATGCGGAGTTACCTATTGTCATTATTATTACCATCTTTTTCAGAACAGTATCCATTTTCAACCTAGGCCTTACCTGATTATCAAGGACTATTTGCACATATTTAGCTGTAAATAATCAATGTATAGTGCTGGGTTAAAGAGTATATAATGCAAGCTATATTTTCATATCTTTATATTTTGGTAAACGGCACTTTTGGCCCAGAACCAATTAACATTTCAATTTAGCGTCATAGTTATTAATCAGGGTTGCTTCTTTTCAAAAAAAAAAAAAAAAAAAAAAAAAAAAAAAAAAAAAAAAAAAACCAGTGTATAGTACATAGTTTATTGCAGTATAAATTGTTTGTATAATAACTATTTTCGAAAATGTGAATAAACTCTTGGAGTAGAGTGAAAGTGCAAATTTAGGCCTAAAAACTAAGTCCGATTTTTTATGTGAAAAATATGAGGGTTGTTATATAATACAAAAGTTTTATTATATAAATCAAAAACTAACTAAATAGTTGTGAATAGAACACTATACAAATAAACAATTAATTCTATTAATTGTTGGTTAATGTTATAATGATAATAAAATAATAAAAATTAAGCAAAGATGGAAAGAAAGAAAGAGAAGATCGAGAATACTTAAAAATGCATTTGCTTATGCAAAAATACAACAGAGTTACAAATTTATTTTAACAATATATCCAATGCAATTTAGATTTCTTTTGTCAGATCTTTTGAGATATTCTCAAGAGATCGTCCATTAGTTTCAGGAACATTGAAATAAGAAAAGACTAAAGCTACAGCGGCAACGGCAGCAAAAATAGCAAAAGAATACCCTTTAATCTTGTCAAAAATAAGAGGAAAGCATTGGCCAATTAGGAAATTCATTGCCCAGTTGAAGGCTGTAGCAACAGCACCAACTGCAGAAGAAGCATAGGCAGGAGTTAATTCAGAAGTCATCATCCAAGGTATAGGACCAACACCGATTGCAAAGAATACAACGTAACCAAAGACGGATACGATCAAGAGAGCTCCGATATTATGGACATATCCTATGACTAAAAGAATAGAAAAAATACATGCGCCAATCTCAGCAATCATGAGTAAAGGTCGACGGCCTATGCAATCAATCAAAAACAGAGAAGCAATAGTAGATGCAAAATTAAAAACTGTTGAAACAATTGCCATGTATTTGGACATGTCAGCATCAAAAGACATATTAAAAATAGTAGTAGAATAGTACATGACTGCATTCATACCAATCAATTGTTGAATGCTATGTAGAGCAATAACAATCAATGCAATGCGACGAACTTGGGGATCACTAAATATGCTAACTATGTTCATTTGGGGTCGTATATTTTCATCTTGCTTGGTACTGATGTCTTTTACTTGAGTATTCATTGATTTAATATCATCGTTCATTTCTTTGGGTTTGCCTTGCGTGCCAACAATAATCTGAGCAGCAGCAAGACCCAATTGACCCTCAATCATCCCAAAAAATTCAGTATCAATGTTGGAATTTACACGAAGCCTTTGAAGACATTCTCTAGCATCGTTAATACGGTTAATAGAGATCAAGTATCGAGGAGACTCAACACATGTATTCATCAAAATAAACTGTATAATAGCAGGAATAGCTACGATAGCATAATTAATTCTCCAAAGTGGGACAGAAGCAAGAGGAAGACCAACTACAGATGCAAGTAAAATACCTATAACAATACCAAATTGGTTACAAGCTCCCATGGCACCTCTATACCGAATAGTCGAAATTTCACCAATATATACCGGTGTACAAAGAGATCCGATACCACAAGAAACACCACAAAAGACACGACCAACGATAAACATGACAGGGTTAGCCGCTACACCAATCAAGAGGCCTCCAATAACCCAACCTATAGTGTTATAGATGATAGTTTTCTTGCGGCCAAATCTATGTTGAAGAGACCCTCCTAAAAGTCCACCTATTAAACCGCCAATACAAAATGAGGCTACGGCAAATCCCCAAAGAGCGCTCGACATTGGCAGACAATCAGGAAATATATTATTTGCAATATGAGATGCTCCATTAATACATGCATGAGTTACCTCACCAGGAACATTGGGAGAGCCAGTAACCCATCCATTACAAAATGATCCAATAGAAGAGATTAAAACGCAATACACCATGTAGCGCGGCAGTTTAAGGTCAATTGAGTCCATGTACAAAAATAGGCGTTTTGAATATTATGTAAAGAAAAGGGAATAATAATTTTTACTTTTTATATAGATCAGTAAAAGACCTGTCTAGATATTAATAAGCCTGAATCAAATTCATTTTTTTTTTTTTTTTTTTTTTTTTTGAATGATGATCTATAATATGCATAGATAATATTTATATACCTGGTGCAGACATTTGAAATGTTCAGAGACAGCGGACCGAATTATGGCCGCGGAGATGCTTGTTTTTATGCGATGAGAAAAAATTCGTCTTTGTAACGTTGATCAGATGCTGTTTTTCGTTATATGCAAGGAAAAATAACGGACAATTAAAGCTATGTCGCACATGTTTAATATATAAAAAATGTTGATTTAGACTTAATTACAGATTCAATTTACGAAATGGAATTTTTCTAATTCTGGCAACGTAAATGTATGCCTAATTGTCAATGCGTTTATGGTCGAATTCAAGTACTTAGGTTGTTCATGCTTCTGAACTTGACAAATAACATTTTAGTTGAGGAATGATTAACTGATTGAACTAGATCATCCTATTCGCAATTTTTTCGTTCGCGACCTACATTTACATTTAACAGTGCAAGAAGTAAAATTACCACTATACATACAAGCTCATAGTTATCATGCACAGCAAAATGATTTTACATAAATAATTATAATATGTTTTCTGCACATTATTTATAAAATACCATTATATGTACATACATAATATATTGTACTATTTTTTTTTAAGAAAAAAGCAATATATACCTTAAGATTGCATCATTGTTTATGCACACTAAAGCAAGAACAAAATTTATCTTTGAAATTAGCAAATTAGTAAAAGTTGAATTTAAAAAACTTTGGTTCAAATTGACAAATAATCATCAACATCAAGGCGCTCCACCTGCTCAACGATTAGCTCAATGCTAAAAAGCTTTTGATATATACCTTAAACATAGTAAAATATATACAGCTTGGTCATATTATACTACCTGTTCCTAGATTTAATTTTTTGTTGCATCCACAGAATACTACGGTAGTTTGTAAGATAATAAGCCTTTCGATTTGTAAATTCTTACTGATAAGAAGCAAGCTAATGATCTGGGATAACATTTGTAATTGTTATTATTTTATATAGTAAGATTCGGAAAGTGGGACATTTGAGATATATGCGCTAGTTAGATTTATCAGTACGAAATAAGCTCAACTTAGATCTGCTGTGTTATGAATATTCACAGATTGATCTGGCATAGTAATGTCAAAAAGATGTGATTAATCAAATGCTGATCTAACCGATAAACGTAACATAGAATTTGTATATAAAAAAGACAAAATATCAATATCAAATAAATACTATCTTCAGTTTTTGCATATGATTTAATTTAAACAAGTCCCTTTTATTTTTTTTTATTTTTTTTTTTTTTTTTTTGCACTACTACTTATTCTAAATCGTATGTATTTCATTTTTATCTCACGAAAGATTCAAAAAAGCGTAAAATTAACTGCATTTTCTTTGAAAACTAGGTTCAATTTTTTCACTAGGTAGCACTACGAAAAAATTATATATTAATATACCTGAGATAGTTAACTTCAATCTAAAACAAGTGTCAAAGAATATGATATCTTTTTCCGTTGGTATAACCTTTTCAGTGCTAATGTTTTAGATTTTTACATGTATTTTACTGCTAAAAATTAATAACTTTGAGCTTTCATATCTCTAAAGAAAATTAAATTATTTTAACAATTTTGGTATAAAACTTGTTTTCTTTTTTTTTTCTTCTTTTTTTTTTGACTTTTTTGGTAGCGAATTTCAAAGATTCCTTAAATTGAGCTGAAGTTATTTTTAATTTATTTCATAAAACGCGGGGTTGCGCCAGGACATTATGCTAATCTCCAAGATGAGAATATGTCCTAAATCATTTAATAATGTTATATAAGATCGGATTTGCGATAATATATTTAAAAAAGAGTACAATAAAAGAGAATGTGTAATTAATCAGTTCTTCAACTGTATAATAAAAACAAGATAAGGTTTATTTAGATATAAAAGTACTACCTTTTATAATGATTTAATATTGAGTTTCTTGTAATATTTTGATCCGTTACATTCTTACTACAACAATATCAAATATTACATAATTAACCTTCAACTCATATAAATATCTATAATCCATGCAGACTAAATAAACATTATTAGTGAATTTATCTCTTTCTTTCTTTCCCTTATATATTTATAATCCCATTCCAAATAAATATATTTTATTATTCAATTATCATTGATACTTATAATTTATAACCAATTGTTATATAATCCAATATAATCCAATCATAGGTATTGATTGTACAGTAGTAATAGCAATAATTACAATTAGTAATACCAACCTCTCCCCCCCCCCCCAAAAAAATAATCATAGAATCAACGTCAATTTTATAATTCACATATTATATACCCTAATTGACAACTCCTTGATTTTATAATTTATTACATTCCTGAGATACAATTAAGAGCGATATTTAACTATTAGATCTGTTTGAAGGTAATTTATGGACTGATGTTAATTAATCATAAATAAGCCGTGATTGCAGAGCTTGTGAGTTGCCTTGTTTCAATGCTGCGCTTGTAATGTCTGGACCGTGATTTAATATATCTTGACAGCTACTTGAATGATTAACCGCTGAGGTTAAAGAGTATAATGGTATAATTTCAGTGTTCCGAACCTTTCGGTTCATTGATTGAGAAATAATAAGCAAGGCGTTTCTTATACCCAATTTCAGACTTGTTCTTTCAAGTTCTAAACAGTAATCAATGGATTGTATGATCTATTAATTGTTTATAGAAGGTAATAAAGTATGATACTCGGTGAAATACAGCACCTACAGAAATGTGTAAAAAAAAACCCTCAATTTAGCTCCTAAAAAATAGTATACCTTCGTCCTCAATGATTTATCAAGACTTGTGTGAGATAAATTCAACGTAGAAAGTATAGTTTATTAAGATGGATTGTGCAGTAAAATGAGAAATAAAAGCTTTAAAAAGATACAGCTCAAATCCTTCTTTATTAAAAATATGGATAGTGTGCAATAAGTCTATATCTCTACTCTGTTTATATTATTTGTAATTTCCTTATGTCTGGCAGTTTGTATTGTAACTGTTAGTGACCTATCTGAATTAGGAATTACGGGATTACCAATTTAGAGTGCGGTCAAACCTCAATTTAAGGGCACTCGTGATTTCTTTTAAAAAGTCCCTTATATCGAGAATCTCCCTTACACCACGGGAAAAAAGGTGTGAAATGAGATATAAATTAAATCTTTTCTGAAAAAACTACTATGACAATCGCTGTAGAAACTGTTTTACGTGAAGATGTTATTGGAAAGGCATAACTTTATAAAAATCTTTTGTAAAGAAGTAAACAACTGCAAATTTTAAAATTGCCATTTTCGCATTTTTTCCCATAGTGTTAAATCAAATTTAAGGCACAGATCAACTTCAATTTTAAGAAAGGAATAAAGGCATCTTAGATAATCACACCACATCCTTAATCCATGATACAAAAACCTCCTTTAATATTGAAGTTTCCGCTATATTGAGGGGCCTTACTGTATATCGAGGTTTGACTGTAGTATATCTAAATACAACTTCATATCACCAAGCCAAAAAATAAATTGTCTTTTATAAACGTAGCAGATATCTTACTCAATTGAAGCTTACCTTACACCGCTGTCCCTTTTTTTGCCCTTTTCACTTATTGTACTTACAGAATAATAAAAACAATTTGTTAATTACAATTATAACATTATTATTATCGTCTTTGTTTTCAATGTAGTTTTACCGATTAATATAGTCTAACTATTAAAATTAATTCGCGTAGCATGTAATTGTTGTAAAGTGTTTGCGGCTGTTATACATATGAGAACAATCCCGTTTATAAAAAGGCGTGGAAAAGTATGTTTCATTATAATGCATATACACATCAACAATTTGAGAAAATGTTAATTTTCTTTTGGATTGTAGTATATTTGTATTTAGTCTAATATTTGAGAGAGGTAAAAAATGTTATTGTGTGAATTTAATGAAATTCACCGTTGCCATGCAACACATTGCATGATTAAGATGATAAAATCCACAAATAACAGATGTTTAAAGAATTTGTTCTCCTTGAATTTAATAAATAATGTAATTCCTTATTCCTCATAAATATACAGAAAACTTTTGTAAATCCAATGAAAGTATTTGAATTGAACAAAACTATTTTACTACCCTGCTTCAATTCACAATGATGAGTTGTTCCATTTGCAACTACAGTATACTATATTTTCTAATTTAAATATCCTCTACATACCATTGCATTGCAAAAAAATAATAGCTTCGGCAAATTTTCTTTGAACTTTTATACATCTCAGGTGTGGCGGCAGTTGAAATCCAAAATTTTCTGATGTTGAAAAAATTGGATAAAAACGATCCTAAAATTTTAAAATGCAAAATTGACAGCAAACATGTATAGTAACCTAGTTAACTTTATTAAGTAACCTCAACATAAAATTTAATTTTGCATCTAATGGTATATTTATTGAAAACATTCATCAACAAAAATTTTGCAAAAAAAGCAAAAACATAAAAATCAGTTCTTAGTGATTTTAAAAATACTTTTATAGTTGAATTTTAAAGTTAATATTGCAGAAAAATAACGCAATAAAATACCTATTATTTGATGTATTATTTGTCACTTTAGCTCTATTTTTCATAGAGTTATTAGCTTTCTTCGAAAAAGTCAAATTTTAGACGAGGGTATACAAGGAAAGATTGATGTTTTTTTCGAGATTAATTTTATGGTAAAATATAATAAAACTAAATGAAAGAAGCATTTTTGGCTTATGAACTATATGCTTAAATGGTTGCTATCTCGAGTTATAATCCATCAAAGCTGCGTTTTTGCATGCTTTTAATGGAAATAGCTTTATAAATAGTGTATGAGCTAGATTGGGATTTTTACTAGAATTATTTTTCTTTCTTATATATCGGTTTTAAAATATTGCTCTTTGAGATTGCTTCAAAATTGCAAGAGTTATC
Source organism: Mucor plumbeus (assembly GCA_016758945.1). NCBI lineage: Eukaryota > Fungi > Mucoromycota > Mucoromycetes > Mucorales > Mucoraceae > Mucor > Mucor plumbeus. Next base: position 27,275 of record JAEPRC010000145.1, read on the forward strand.
AACTAGAAAATAAATTTGTAGTGATTTTTTGGATATTTTAAGGCACAGTCAGCATAAACGGAGTTTGATAATTTAGGTCCCGTAATTCGAGCCTGATATGTAGTATATTTGTTCTTTGAAAAGGGTTTTTGGTGCAATCTTTAAGGTAACGTTGTAAAAAGTATTCTAACATATACACTCTGACTTCCCGTTTGCTCTCAGAGCACATGGATGTGCTCAAATAAGATGGTCAATAAGCTTAAAGGTCATCGATGCGCTCATATGAGAGTATCTCAGATATTGGCCGAAAAGTTAATCAATGTAAAGTTAAATCAGTCCACGTTTGGCATACCATTAAAGTGTATTTTCGATATATAGATTTACGCAACTTAATCGTACTATAGTCAAACCTCAATTTAAGGGAGCCCGTGGTTTCTTTTAAAAAGTCCTTTATATCGAGGACCTCCCTCAAATCAAATTTAAAACACACACAGATTAACTTCGATTTTAAGAAAGGAATGAAGGCATCTTAGGTAATCGCATCACATCCTTAATCCATGATGGTAATGATGAAATTGACAGTATTATGGAAGAAACAAACGACGTTGTTCCTGTAAGTGAAGAAAGATCTTATTAGCAAGTTGAGGTTATGTTACTTCCAACTTTGTTGCTACAAATAATGAAGATTTCAAAATACTTAAAGATATAATAGTAGATTTCTACTTACGATATAAGAAAACCCGTAATACAATGCAAAAGATGTAATTAAATCACATTAAATGGGTTTTTTTCAAAAGAGTAGAAAACATTTTCAGTATTTACATCTAATAGAAAAAATTTGCACCTAAAACTGTTCTTTTTTTAATTTTGGAGCCGATGATAATATTATAATAAAATAAGGGATATGTTGTATTCCACCAAGTATCATACCTTATCGCCTTCTATAACCAATCAATAGATTATACAATCCATTGATTACTATTTAGAATATGAAAGAACAAGTCTAGAATCGGATATAAGAAACGCCTAGTTTATTATTTCTCAATCAATTAGCCGAAAGGCTCGGACCACTCAAATCATGACACCATACTCTTTTACCTCAGCGGTTAATCATTCAAGTAGCTGTCAAGATATATCAAATCACAATCCAGGCACAACAAGCGCAGCATTGAAACAAGTCAATTCACAAGCTCTACAATCACGGCTTAATTATGATTGATTAACATCAATCCATAAATTACTCTCAAACAGATCTAATAGTTCAATACCGCTCTTAATTGTATCTCAGGAACTCAACACTAAATCATTATAAAAGGCAATACTTTTATATCTAAATAAACCTTATCTTGTTTTTATTGTACAGTTGAAGAACTGATTAATTACACATTCTCTTTTATTGTA
>JAEPRC010000145.1:28662-70315 GCA_016758945.1 Mucor plumbeus
ATACTTTTATATCTAAATAAACCTTATCTTGTTTTTATTGTACAGTTGAAGAACTGATTAATTACACATTCTCTTTTATTGTACTCTTTTTTAAATATATTATCGCAAATCCGATCTTATATAACAGGATATGTGGAAAAAAGAAAAAGTTCTCTCAAAAATATAAATTTGAAATAAGGTATTTTAAGCTGTAAAATTTGTTCACCAGTTTTCGGTGGATACAAAAACCTCCTTTATATCGAGATTTCCGTTATATCGAGAGGCCTTATATCGAGGTTTGACTGTATTTGCTAAACTATGATGTTTATCATGCATATCAGACCATGTTACATTCCATGTGTCTATTCATGTCTTTTGATTTATCAAAAGGTAAACGTATAAAAATTATTCAAATGAAAAAGTACCGTTTTATTACGACCTTATAGAGAGGGTTTATATACTAATTTGATAAGTGAATTAAATGTGAATGATAATATAATTAGAATGAACATGTGGATATTGTGTGAATATAATATAGAATCATGCTACTATGGGACTATAGTAGCATGATGATAAACGCATGGAATACAGCATTGTATGATTTGCATGTCAAACATCATGGTTTGACAAATGCTCTAAACTGATAATTCGGTAATTCCTAATTCTGATAGATCACCTTTTATTAAATAGCAAAGTATAATTCTTGTTGTATTTTATCAAGTATCATACTTTATTGCTTTCTATAAACAACCAATAGATCATACAATCCATTGTTTACTGTCTAGAACATAAAGAACAAGTCTGGAATCGGATATAAGAAACGCCTAGTTTATTATTTCTCAATCAATTAACCGAAAGGCTCGGACTTTACTCAAATCACAATCCAGACACAACAAGTGCAGTATTAAAACAAGGCAACTTACAAGTTCTGCAAGCACGGCTTAATTATGATCGATCAACATCAATCCATAAATTACTCTCCAATAGTAGGCTTAATAGTTAAATACCGCTCTTAATTGTATCCCAGGAACTCAATACTAAATCATTATAAAAGAAGGCAGTACTTTTATATCTAAATAAACGTTATCTTGTTTTTATTGTACAGTTGAAGAACTGATTAATTACACATTCTTTAATTGTACTCTTTTTTAAGTATATAATAGCACATTCAATTATTATGCAACAATTCTATTTTATTCATGCGATATCCATATGTTCATTTTTTTGATAAATCTATTAGTTTGACCGTGGTTTAAGGTTTTTATATTGCGTTTCTTGATTCATATAGTCAAGGCAATCTTCTAATGTCTGTTTTTGACACATTTGTTAATGATCCACATAGAGCAGTCCTTGCTTTGGTCTATATGTTTTTTTGGCTTATTTTATTATTCTATTTGTTTTTATTTTTATAATTCAGTTTGTTTTATTGTATGTTATGTTACTCATACCTTTCATGTTTATGATTAAATCTATGTCATCTCTATTTCAATACTGGAATATAGTTTTATTGGAGATAGCATTTGATTTCTTATTAATTTCACTACACAGTGGTTATTTTTTGAATTTTCATAATTGTTAAAAAAATCAAATTTCAAATTTTAAGGTTTCTATGTCTCATATCCCATGTACTGTACATTAGAAATCTAAGTAGCTTCTTTTTTAATTTATTACCTGTATCTGCAAAAAACTTGAAAGTAAGAAGTGTACTGTTGACCACCGACAGAAAACTTTTAAAATGAAAATGGTGATGTAAACTATTGGCAGTCTTTCACACATCAAGTTGAATTAGTAATTAATAGCATAAATCTGGTGTGGGAACCAGGAACATTAATTATAGAAACTTAACTACAACTTAAAATACCATATACATTTATGGACGATTGTACAACTGGAATTAATAATTGCTGATCCCTTTTCCCATCAGCTTTAACATAGAGAAAATCAAATTATTGCATTAGTAATTTGAATTAGGCATTTAATATAAATACCACAATGGTCCATCGAACTGATGAATCCTTGCTTTACTTTTAATAAACTTAGAAGAGTTATAATTGTATTTCCCATTTATGCTTTTTTTTTAATTACGTTTTTGTAGCAAATGGTACAAGCTTTGGTATTTTATAAAACATATCTTTATTAACGAACAGTAACGAGAAGTAAGAGACAGCTTTTAAAATTTAGTGCTATCATCACGTAAATGCTATCATTATGTAATGTTTTACATTACATGACAACATATAAGCTGCATAAATTAGTTTCAATTGGAAAAGATACATATAAATATTTGGGCGTTAAACAGATATAGAACTTTGGTGAAAATATCTGTTTTCAAACATCCCATTCACATTCTCATATTCTATTGTCTTTTACTTAAATAAATCATAATAAATCACAATGGCAGTTATTATAAATACTTACTTGTCTCCCTATTGTTTACATTTGATATATAGTAAGTATAGACCACATAATAATTGTAACAATTGGAGTAACACAAAACACTACCTCTTAAGTACATCATTCTTACAAATCACTGCTCCATTGGCTTTAAGATAATAATTGTATTTATTACATTACTATTAGGCATGTTTACCTATAGAATGCCCTCGTCACATACCATAGTATCTCTGTATCTCTACAGAAAATTAAACTATTATAACAACTTTTGATAATAAAGCTTGGTTTTTAATGCTCCATACCATATTTAGATATAAAAAATGGTGAGCAATGTTTTTTCTTTGTTTTTTTTTTTTTTTTTTTGTATCAAATTTCAGAAATTTATTAAATTGAGCACTTACTTTTCATTTATTTCTGTGGAATATGTACATATTTATCCACTATAGATCTCCATTATATATGATTCTCACTTAAAATGCCGTTGGTATGAATAGACATTAAACTACCGAAGTTATATATGCTAATTCATAATAATATAAACTTTCTACCAAACTTCGATCCTAACAATTTATACTAAAGACCAATTAACCTAATGTGGATTTAATTATACCATTATCATCAAGGACCCACGAACTCTATAAATATATCGACTGGCTATTATTAAGGAATGTATCTACAAGGGATGTTATTGGCTACATATGGATCTAGGACAATTAACTAATCTCTCTGGTGAAAACTATATAAAGAGGACATTTATTTATCACAATAAGGCCTTAGCTAGAATTTGACTTGATAATAAAACCCTACACTTATCTAGTTGAATCCTTATTGTTTTTTATAATTTTTTCAGTGAATATCTAAGGATATTCCACAATTTTATAGATCTCTGTAATAAAATCGATCAGTTTCATTAAATTTTTTTAAACAACATTGATTCTTCGTAGAGATATCCTCAAAAATGCATAAAAAAGAATATTATTGGCTATTCTCCAAAAAAACAGACTAGTTTACCCTCGTCCCAAATTTCAAATTTTAAAAAAAAAAAAAAAACTGACAAAAAGCTTGTTTTCTCTACGAAAAATGTAGCTACAAAGCTTATTAATAGTTAAATCTATAGATATTTCTGTTTTGTATTTGATGTATCATTCTTAACCTGATATGTCAAATCCGAAAGATAAACAATAGTTCAAGGACCGAAACTTGATCAACAAATAAGCAACTAAATCATGCTTCCAGCAGCATGATCTTCCAGCATGATATTTCAACACGATATTATATCACAATACATTACTATTAAACAATAACATCCACAATAATATTTATTACCCCATCATTTTCTCAAATTAAATAGTATATAAACTCTCTCAATTTCATTTAAATAAACGATATCTCTTTACTTGATTAATTTTCTATTTTTTATTCAATAATTTAAATTCTGATAAATCAGTATTGTATCATTTTTTAAATTTGAAACGTGCTTATAAAATATGATGTACATTTTTAAACCCTCTTCAAAACCTCAATCGCATTTTATGCATTATTTAATGTAGAGCATGTGTTCAGATTATATTTAGCCAAATGTATAATTTAAAATTTTACAAAGAATACTTAATATACTAACTTAACTTACTTTGCAGCTCACAAGCCATTAGAAAAAAATATTGGATCGTTCTTTTTATCAACTTGTCAAACTGATTTTGGGGCTCAGTTATCAGAGGTTTCAAGCTGTAACGTAAGCTGATATTTTGATTATCTCGACAAAAAATCAATATTTTTTGCTGAAACAAAAATAGAAAGTAGCTTTTAGTTGGGCCTAACTTGTAAATACAAAAAATTAATACCTCGGTTTAGGTGCTTAATTTTTACAATCAACTCTAGAATAATATTAGGTCAATGTTAGGCCAGTGCAATTATATTTTGATACTAACCATTTATTTTTGGACAGATATTGATGGTCTATAGAGGGAAGATATATCGTCTTTAAGTTTTTAACTGAATTTGGCTCAATATTGTGTGAGAGAATTTGAACCTCATTGCAAAATCATCTGCAACCTACTTTTCAAAACTGTAACCCCCCCCCCTCCCTCCAGCAACAGAAACCTTATCTCAACAAATCTTAATCCTAGTTACCTCCTATTTCACATAATAATAGGTAAGTATCTTTGACTTAATGGTCTCAAATGACATCTTCCACAAACCATTGGGTGTCGATAGAACCATCGCCAAAGCGTGTCTATAACTTACTTCGTACTTTTATTGGAAGCAATAAATATACAAAAAAACATGATTAAGGCAGCCTATTTAAATATATAAAAAATTGTGTCGCAATGGCTTTGATGCAAAAAAAAAAAAAAAAAAAAAAAAATCTTTCTAAGCAAATTTACTTGACAATATATGTAGTATATGCGGTCAAGACTCAAGAGGTGTAATGTTTCAGGAATTTTGTTTGCAGAAATCATGTATAGTATTAAATGCTACTTTTGCTGTACCCACACTTTAACACGAAACAAAGAAATGTATGTACCCCAGAAAAAAGCAGGATGTAACATAAATATTTATTTGTTTTTATTAAAGAAAAATCCGTGAGTCTTAATAATTTTGTAACATGTAATGAATCAACAAAATTGCATATAAATAATATACTTTGCGGTTTATATGAAAGCAAGAGTCTTTTTTTTTTTTGCATTTTATTAATAATACATATGGTTGTAATGAGTATTTTATACATAAATGTGGGTATATTCAGAGGATTTGCGACAGATTTCTTTTTTTTTCAAATTTTGAATAGTGTTTAAATAGCACCTTATTTTCTCAAAAGACCGCATTGCTTTCTACTATGTCCATACTATACAAACCAAATAAAAATATTAATTCTTTCCTACATCAAATGTTTATAAGATATCAAATCATCTATATACCTGTCCACAATGATCACTAGTTTGTTTAAAATCAGTTAACAAGAGAAATCGATGGAGAGTAATTTATTTCCTTACCATTGTCCTCCTGATAAGTTGACAGGTTTGACTGGATTAGGCATATTAAGTAATAAAAAAATAAAAGAAACAAGAGTATAGAATGAAGAAAGACCAAAAGAAATGGACGGTAAAATTTTGAGTTCTTTATAACTGAATTCTTGTTTGTTTGTAAGATGTATTTAATGTATGTCAAAAATGCGGGGGGAGGTTATTTTTGAAAGATTAAACTAGGACAACAAACAAGTTAATAATCTCTTTTTTTTCAGGAAAAACCTTGAATCTTTTTTTTTTTCTTTTTTGTGAAACTCATTGAGAACAAGAAGCTTCAAGGTTTCTCGGTATTACCTTTAAAAGTGTACTCAAACATATTTGTTATTGTTTATTGTCATATACGCTATTAGGATTTCCCCAAAAAAACATATAATATATATATTTAATTATTTAATTTTAGTAAAAATGAATATAACAGTAAAGCTAAATAGTAAATATTCTACATCCACATAGTAATATTAGCATAGGTTTAGACATGTATGTCAGTTTAATTGAAAATCCTTCGTAATCTTATGCAAAGCTAAACTCGCTTGAAACATAAACTCAATTTTTATCGGAACCCTTTTTTTACATGCAAAGTCCATCTCCAATATGTTTATATTTGATTTGTTTAACCTTTCATAGCTAATATATGTTTATACAATTGGTATTATAAATAGATATGTTGAGTCACTTTGTTTACCAGTATCATATATACTGTTGTCAATAATTCTTCAAGGAATAATATTGAACTTTAAGAGTATATACTTTTATGTTTATAATATGGTACCTGAATTGCTCTGCCGTTTCTAAATTTAGACAATTTTCTTATTGGGTTGCCATGGTAGCAATAACTGTCAATTTTTATTAAATTCGTTCATAATTATTATGCAACTTTTGATTTAGTTTGCCAAAAGAAATGATTCAATTGATCATAGCAGTATATCAGACGCTATTTAGCGTTTTTTTTTTTTTTTTTTTTTTAGTTTGACAAACAATAATGCTGCATTGCATATGTAAAGCATTTGAAAATGATGACGAAAAAAAAGTGCTTCACTTGCCATGATATTAATAACGCTAATTTACACTTAATTATTGTTAGCATATTGCTATTTCTTTGAGATCCTATTAAACAAGGTATTAAAGCAACGTTTTCAACCTTTTTGCTTGTGATACATTGATACCAGGAGGGGAATCTCGGAGTTACCTTTTATGAAACGTGGTTTTACATCCACAGAGAGTTTTTTATGCGCTACAACGCGAAATGGTAAATGATGAGAGCTGTGTGGCCCCCTTTAATATTTTAATTTTTCTCTCCTTTTCTTTTGGTCATTATTTTTCTATATTATTTACTCTTTTGTAATTTATTAATTGAGATGAAGGACGACAGATCTATTGAAATAGCAGGAAGTTCAAATGAATGGCAGAATGGCCAACAATCTATTCAGCTTGATGAACTTGGAAGTGATAATTATGAAGAGAGGACAAATATAAAGCAGTTCAATCTTATTGATGAAATTGAACTAGTTCATCGTTTAGATAAGAGACTATTACTTTTTGCCATGTTTGGAAACCTTGTAAAGACTTTAGATAATACTAACCTGGGTAAAAATTTGTATTATGATTCAATAGTATTTAAGGTTTTCTCAAATTTATAACATAATCAGGAAGTGCATTTATCAGTGGTATGGAAGAAGAACTAAACATAACAGGTTTACAGTATAATTGGATGGGTGTTTTATTCATGATTGGTTATTTAACGTAAATATATAAGCAAATAAGCATATATATATATATATATATAAATCAAATCTTTCAACCGTTCTACACTTTTTTTGAACTGTAGAATGCAAATTCCATCCAATATTTTATTATCTAATTGGAGGCCATCAAGATACTTGCCTGCTTTAGAAATAATTTGGTGTATATTAACAGTAGCTATGGCTTGTGTTCAATCTGTACACGGCATTTATGTGATACGGGTTTTACTTGGTTTAGCTGAAGCAGGCTTTTATCCTGGCGTAAATATGTAGTTATTCAAGATAAACGAGCTTTTGATGTATCTAATTTGTGTGTTTTATATATTAGATTATATTTCTGATTGGTACATGGTACACAAAAAAGGAATTGGGGAAACGATTGGCTTTAGTAACTATATGCGGATCTTTTGGGAGTGGTCTAAGTGGTGTTGTACAAGCCGTCATGTTGAAAACACTTGATGGTATATTTGGGATTAGCGGGTAAAGATATATTGTATTTATTTAAAGGAAACTTATTTCTCATCATCATGTATATATATGTAGTTGGCGATGGATGTTTCTATTTGATGCTAGTGTCACTTTAATATTAGCTATATTAGGCTATCATTATCTACCAGATTATCCTCATAATACTGAATGGTTGGATCAATCAGAAAGAGATTTAGCTGTTCATAGAATGGGTGTTGATAATTCAAAAGAAGGACAAAAAGTAACAACAAGTAGACGAATGGACAAGATCAAAATGTTGTTAAAAAACAAGTATCTATATCCATTTGTCATCAGTTGGGCTTCTATACATCTTTCATTAGGGGCAGCTCATGTTCTTGGCATTGTAGCCAAGAAAATCGGATTTGATGCAGTAACCGCTAATTTACTGACTACGGTAAGATATCCCAATGAACTTTTTGATGAATTTCTTACTTATTAACGCAGCCTGATACTATTATTACAATGATTTTTGGCCTATTGAATGGATTTATGAGTGATAGATACAACACTCGTGTGTGGTAAGATGTTTTTAAAGAGTACAGTGTGCAACTAGAAAGCTAAATCTTATTAATATTAGGTGCATTGTCATTCCAGCAACTTTTGGCTTAATCGGCATGTGGTAAGAAGATTACAGTATAGCTTTTCGGAAAGAGAAAAAAATCGCACAGATTCAGGAACTCATTGTATACATCTTTAAAAGTTTTCATGAACGATGCGATACTGATAAAAATATTCGGTAAATTTTTAAGTGTTTACCACCATGTCAAATGTTGGTTTACATTTTTTATTTATCAAAAAATTTACAAATAACACAGGAAACGCATCTGAAATGAAATCTGATGGGTGCTTTTTTTTTTCTCATTCCCTGGGCATTATCTAACAAAAAACTTGAAATATAATAATTATATACAATATAGTTCGTTGGCAGCCTTTGTACAGCCATTCTGGATATTATACATAGCCTTTTTAGTAATGCATGCAGGCCTTGGGTCACAGACTTCGGTAATTCTTGATAAAAAAAAGTATTAGAATTGAAATTAAATACATTTAGTAGACAATTATGACATGGGCAAGTGAGACAATATCAACGAATAGCGAAGTCCGAGCAATGGCTATTGCCATTATGAATACCTCTTCTTCTTTGATGTACACTTGGTCACCTTTAGTCTTATGGCCTGTCACTGATGCGCCTTACTATCGTAAGTACGCATACTTGAATTAATATTAAAAAATTGTTGACACTTTAAACAGATAAAGGATTTACGGTAGCTAGCTGCCTTATAATTTTGTTTATTTGTAGCATGTTATATGTATCTTATATGCAAAAACAGGATGGCACGCATAAGAGATCAAATTCAAATGATTTTACAGACCAACAAGAAATGGTTGCACCATTATTGCAAGAAGTACAAGAAGGATATAAGGATGAAGATCATTTGCATGAAGATTACTTGCATAGTAAGACGGATAAAGCCGAAATAGCATAACAGATCTTCTGATGATGTTTATTTAGATATTATTCATGTCATTGATGATACCAATAAAAAATTGACGACTTAGAAGCAAGGAGAAAAAAAGAGACGATATTACGATTATTACATTGCTTTCACCCAACAAGCAACACATTTTCTTGGTATTTTTATTATTCTTATATATTAAGTTATTATATCTTACAATAATGTCGATGAATATCCTGCATTCATATTAGCATTGGCACCATTTTGTTGTTGTTCTTCTAATCCATAAAATCTCTTGGTTTCTCCATAACTTTGCTGTCCACTATTCGTATTTCTATCCTCATCATTATCATCATCAGGTCCAGATCTTCGTCGCCTTCTTTTCACTCCATCCTCTTCTTCATTTCCCGTTAAAGTTTGACGTGCTTTGTATATAGGTTCATATTCCTTTTTGTTTTTTAACAACAACAATATTAACATTTTGAAAACAAAATAAAAACAAATATATAAATCATACTTTAAGTTGGCTTTTGAATCCATCATTTGGGTTAATACAAAGTCTTTTTGCCTGCACAAAATGATAAGCTTGTGAAGCATCTATTCTGTATCTTTCCATAATATATGCGATAGCAAATGTTGGACTACGTGACATACCACCATTACAACAAACAACAACTTTTCCTTGATTTGATATAACATTATCAATAAAAGTAGACGTGTTTGGAAAATATTGTATAAGGTTTTGAAGATTTGAATCGCTCACAATAAATCGTTCAAATCCAAAGTATTGTGCAAGTGTATCTGTTCGAAACAATTTTGCTTCGTTTTGGTCTATGAAGCATACGATATGAGTAATACCATTCTTCTTTAGTTTTTCTATTTGGCGACAAGCTGAAAAAGGACCTAAATAAAGACCAGGCTATATTTATTATTGTTGTCAAAAGGATGCTTACAGTCGAAATTTTCAAATAAACCCACTTACGACAATTTCTTGTATTTCTCTTCTCATTTCATAATGCCAATCATCCATAGCAGATTGAGCATTTGCAAAGAAATCATCGCTATAATGAGGTGATAAATCAGTTGGCATTTTTTATCTTTTTTTATTTATTTTATAATTGTTGATTCTCAAAGATTAAGAAAGAAAGAGAAATAAAGAAAGAAATAAATAAATAAAAAAGTAACCTTTATATGCAACACAATTGATGATTTGAAAGTAGTCCGGGTTCATATTTTATTTAGAATTAATTCCAGCTATACAGCATATCATTTCGTCTTCTAAGCACATCTCGAATTTCACCATTACTCAAAACTTCAATTCCTAAATTTGAAAGTGTATTTTGTACTAATTCCAATTGATTTGTATCTGCAAGCGCTTTCATTAATATATCACAAGATGGTAAATCGCTTTGCTCGGATGAAAATGGCAATGTAAGCAATTGGATGGCTTCTTTTAATCTATCATACAAATTAGGTGTCATGGCAACCCAAATAACATTTTCGCATAGCTACCTTTTCATAAAGTTTTCGGGTTTTGATACCCATTTTTGCCCAATTTTCCATAGTCCTTGCTTTAAATCTGTCTCTAATTGACATGCTCCTGTTGTAGAAAATTGGCTTTGTGTAATAATATTCTTCCAATACCAATTTTCAATTTCTTTAAGGGATTTACGGTATATAATCAAAAAATCTGTTTGCGGTAAGGTATTATACAAATAGTTCCAAGTAACTCGTAAATCTTGCAGAGGTCTATATAATTCATCGGATATTTCATTTGGTGTTTCTGTAGATGTTTGCCACCAAGTATCCCTATAAAAAAAAAAAGTTAGTTGATGATATTTTATACGTATTTGCATCTCGCTTTACTTTTTGGCGTATTTTCTTGTTTCTGTTGACCACTCTTTAATAGCAATTTTTACGATGATCTTCTCTGCTCTTTTATTCAATTGCTCATAAGCAATTATTGCATTAGTAAATAACCCTTCTCTTTGTTGATTTGTCAAATGTAACATGCAGGCGTTCTTTTCATTTTCTTGGATGATTTGCTTGATACATTCAGGTTCTTGATTTACTTCAAATTGCATATCAAGAAATAACTATTCCATAACAATGTAAATATCCATTATATTATATTTTAATCACACATTAAGCATACTTCCTCCTCTGTCCAATCTTTCAATATATCACTAATTGATCTAGCACTAGTCCACCATCTATACAAACGATTTAGTGCTGATACAGTGCCTCCTGTTTCAGTTGCTGTCATAACTCCAGTAACTGCTTCGGGGAGAGCGCCAGGTACAGGTACAGATCGAATTAAACTAAGCGCTTCAAAAGAATCGATAGCTGCTGATAACCGTTTTTGATATTGTCCCAATAAATTCAGCTGAATGTCAGCAAAGAATTGAAACTTTTGGACGAGATTTGGTACAAGGTTATAAGAGCTGGTAATATTTTCCAAGAGATTGATCAATCTCACAGCTGATTTAGTACGTTTAATAGGTTTGCCGTTAGAGTGTTGTTGAGGTTTTTCAAAATCATCTTCTGCATAAATGTCAAATGCATGGTTATCCAACAAAATTTCATCATATCTAGTTTGTGCAACTTGATAAACATATAATTAAATATTTTAAAATAAAATTGAGATCACCCTTTAAAAACTTACAAGATTTTTCAGCTTGAAACCAAGCATTAAACCAAACAGAATTACCTAAAATAACATTGGAAAGTGTGGTATATCGATCATAAGCAAATTCCTCTTGCAAAGATTTATCGAATTGCAATACTTGATGAATGGTATGACTAAGCCAATTTGGATGATGTAGTAATTGAGGCATCGTCTTTTGTAATTTTCTAGTAATATCTTCTAACAAGCCTCGAATAAATTGATCCTTTGCATAAATCTTTTTATCCTCTTTCACATTCTCCAGTATAGGTTGAATTGTTGTCATTATAAATGGCATATGAGTGGAAATTGTGTTTTTAACATGTTGCAAATACCATTCTGGTTTATCAATACGATTTGTGGGTTTGGCTGTTTCAAAATGAAAGCGAAATCTTAATGAAAGGCTTTCCAACATGATTGCAATTGGATTAAGAATATCATCTTCGCTGGTATAATTATTTTCTGATCTACATGTGCAATTACAACATTTGAGCATAATTTCCTTTTTTCCAAAAAAAAAAAAAGTATATACAGATCTACTTACGATTTTTGTAGCATTAACAAATTACGGAAAGCTTTTTCAAATTCTTTAAGTTTTGTTTTGATTTGAGGTCCGTAAGGTGGTTTAATGGGAGTAGGCCATGACAAACCATCCAATGCCTGCTTAAAGTTCAATGTAAGAACAGCATCTAATTCCTCATTAAGGCGAACTCTACTCTTTTGTAAATGTTCTAATAATGCATTATACTGTTCATGCTGTTTAGCTTCATTACTGATATACTTTTCAAATTTTACAAGTTGAGTATAAGGGATAATGGCTCTTTCGGGATCTGTTTGAACAAGATTCAATGCTTGAGAACTATTACACAGGTTTAATTTAAATATTCTTTTTAATATATCTAGGTATACCTTAGTTCCTTGACAACTAATAATGCTTTAATGTAACTTTTTGCACTATCAATCGTTTTTAACTTGTTTTCTAATACTGTTAATCGCTCGAGTAAGTTTGCTTTAGGTGTATTTCTGGTAGAATCAACGATGAGATTATCAATATCTTTTTCAGTTGTTTCTAATGAGGTATTTAGTTGATTTAAAGTAGATTCGTATGATTTTGTTTCGTTCATAGTTTGAGATAATATGGCCTTTGTTTCTTTCTCTAAAGATTGGAGCTATAAATTTAAAATAAGTAACATATATTGTTACAATTATCAATGGTAAATAACCTGTGAATCCAAGTTGGCTTGCTCAGTTCTACGAGAACCAAGTAGATTTGTAATATGCTTTAGATTCAAATCTTGCTCATTCTTTATGTTTTCGTTTAAAAACTGTTTCACTTCATCCATTGAGGTTGACATGTTCATCAAACTAAAATAGAATACTTGAAAGAAAAAAAGTGTAATGTAGATTAAATATCATCATTATTATTACACATTTTGAAGCAACGCGTTTGAGGTGAGACAATTCGGAGATGTTAAAAGCTTTTGCAGGCAGTAGCAGCATAGTACAAATGGGCCTTTTTGTCAAAAGCCATAACAACATTATGAATACAAGATTTACTCCAGATTTGGATAAACTTAACCTCAAATTTGAAGGCTATAAACTGAGCCCTTTTAAAGAATCAACTAATCTAATTAGATTTCCATTGAACAGTATTCAAGTATATGAACCCACAAACGATCAAAGACTTGGATTTCGCGACCTTCAAGCACGAATTCGACATAGCCATTTGATTTATGGACATCCTTTAGATAAAAACAGAGGCTCGTCTTTCTGTATTGATCAAGGGTTTGTTTTATATATGATTGTTTACGACGAGGTATAAAACATTAATTTGGCATTTTTATCATATATTAACGATATATTTCCATCTAGTTGACCAAGGAAATCAAAACTTTTCTTATTACACAACTTATTAAACCTTTAGGAGGTGTTCCATCATTTATAGAGCTTGATAGCAGAGTACCCATTGAACCTCAACTGCCATCAGCTATCTCTATTAGCCGTGAATTACTTTTAGCATCTAATGGAGTAGGCGATATTGAGCTCATTGGGTTAGAAGAAAAAAATGGAAAAATATTAGGGACATCATTAGCATCTATATGCTATTTAGGTGTAGGTAATGAAGGTATTTCGCCTGTACCATGCATGTTACTAGCAGCCCGTCAAATCAAAACCAAAATTATATTCGTCGTTTATAGTCGCACAGCATCAAAAACAACAGAATTTAACATTGCGACTTTGGAATTGGATGTTCCTACTGAAAATACTGAAAGATTAGACGATGGATCATTCGTACTTTTATTGAGAACGTTACATATTCAAACTGGACCAGAAGTCCCTGTCTATTGTACTGTTACACCTTTAGGAAAATGTATATTTGGTAGTGAAGTTCGCTATAACAAAGTTAAATTGGTACAAAACGAAAACGATACTAACGAAGAAGAAAGTTCAACCCCTATGGAAATAGTACAAGATATGCCAAAACAAAATGTATATCAATGGAATCAAGAAGGTGCTGATATCACAGTACAATTCAAGTTACCAGATAATACACCTAAATCAGCTATCAATTGTAAATTCGTTGTGGATCATCTAAGTTTATTGGTTCAAAATACTTTAATTTCGTATCCATTTCGTAAATTATGGAGTACTATTCAACCTGACGAATCTCTTTGGACATTGGAAAATAATATATTGACTCTATGCATGACTAAAATCGATGAAAACACTCGATGGCCTCAACTTTTTGACAAGGATGATGGTATAATAGAAACACTCACTACGCATCATTTATCAGAAATCAAAGATAAATTGGCTAAATTTACATCAGAGGAAGACAATGAATCTTCAGCATTAATCCCAGCCCCATCTTTTGCACAAGCAGCTCAACATCCAGCAGCAACTGATATGGATGAGGATATTGATGAGGCTGGTGAGCCTGTTGTATTTAGTGTATATGATTACACAGGTAATGTAGTAGATGAATTCAGCTCAGGGACATATCGGTGGATCTGTAGTTCTTTTGATTCGGCAAACAAACTCCCATCTATTTGTCTACAAATGGATGTTGATGGATTAGTTTTCACATTGACAGAAGTTGGAAGTAAAATCCAGATTCAGCATACAGCTACATTTGATGCATTTGCATTTGTTCAGGCTTCTAAGCGAGATGCTCGGTTTATTCACCATGATGCTCAATTTCATTTCGCATCTATCATCGAAAGTAGTCGAAATGCTTATTTATATTACCATCACGATGATAAAAGATTGGAAGAGGTGCAAACACTAATTGATTTAACCCAAGGCCATGATGTGGATATTATCGGAGCGCAGCTTTTGCTTGAAAAAGCTCTAATGGTTTTGACAGAATCACATTTGGTATTAATTAGTTTGGACTAATGATATTCATTTCTTGCTGCTCGTTATAAACGATAGTCTTCAATGGATTTTTTATGCCTTTGAATAGAGCTAATTGCAATAAAAAGCATGTAATAATAAACTTTAATATCTGAAACTTGATGCGTTTTTTTTTTTTTATTAGGAAACCAATTTGAACATTTAGTTCTGCTGTCGGTTTGATTAACAATTTTAAAAAACATTTGGATTCAACAACTATGGGAGGTTTATCACATGGCAAAGTTTTAATTGATTAAAAAAAAACAAATATTGGCCAACACTCCAAATGTTAAGGTTCGATTTACTGGAAAAAGATATTGGAATACTTGCTTCTTTGTACATCTAAAGGTTAAGCGAATTTGACCATCTAATCATAATTTACTACCCGATTTACATTACTGCCAATGGCACTGTAAATTCACAGGATCTAGTTTGAGCAATGAGATTGTTACACTAAATGACAAATAAAATTTACCTTTTCTTTGAAACGGGAAAAGTTTCATGCGTTTCTTGACCTGGCATTATTGTGGGGTTCCGATATTTTCAACCTACTTAAATATGAAACTGTGTAATCTACTAGTTTTCCATTTTCCTCTTTTATTTCTAATATACACATAATATAAACCAATGTCTTCAGCAATTTTTAACACAAGTCGCTTCTTTTTAAATTCAAGACCTGTTAAGAACTTGCTGATTCAACGATCATTCAACTCTTGCACAGCTCAGTTTAGAGATTTCAATCAACCTAGTAAATCAACAGGTCGTGCTCCGTTAGAAGGAGTTCGAGTATTAGACTTGACAAGAGTATTGGGTATGACATATAAAAGTAAAATCTAAATTAATCAACTGATATTAATGGCATTTTCGAATAGCTGGTCCATACTGTACAATGATGTTGGGTGATTTAGGGTAACGAATTATACACATCATGTTACACTAAAATAGATATACTCATCTCCTTTTTAGTGCTGATGTAGTCAAGGTAGAGAACCCAAATGGTGGTGATGATACTAGATCTTGGGGTCCACCATTTGCTGATAATAAGGATTCATCAGATTTAACGCATGGAGAATCCGCATATTTTTTATGTGTTAATCGCAACAAGAAGTCTATCACTGTCAATATGAAATCAGAAGGTGGCCGTCAACTTATTCATGACCTTGTAAAAGAAAGTGATATCCTTGTCGAGAATTATTTACCAGGAAAACTTGAAAAAATGGGCTTGGGTTATAAAGAGTTGAGCAAAATCAATCCTAAATTGATCTATGCATCAATTACCGGATATGGGCAAACAGGTCCTTATGCAAATAGACCTGGCTACGATGTCATTATTGAGGTAAATTGTATTAGTATTTGAAGAGAAGCATATTTACTGACCAGGCTGAAATTATAGGCTGAAGCTGGATTAATGCACATCACTGGTGAGCCAGAAGGAACTCCTGTCAAAGTGGGCGTTGCCATTACTGGTAAGTTAAATTCATCATTGTTGAATTAAGAATTAATCTAACAGCATTTATAGATCTTACAACTGGTCTATATGCACACAGTGCTATTTTAGCTGCTTTGATTCAACGTGGAACTACTGGAAAAGGACAGCATATTGATTGCTCTTTGATTGAATCTCAAGTAGCTTCTTTAGCCAATATTGCTTCCAACTATTTGATTGGCGGTCAAGAAGCCAAGCGTATGGGAACATCCCATCCCTCTATCGTACCTTACCAAGTACTTCCCACTAAGAATTCATTTGTAATGATCGGTGCAGGTAACGATGGTCAATTTGCTAAGCTTTGTAATCGTATGGATCTTGAACATCTTTTGGAGGATCCTAAATATAAGCGCAACTCAGATCGTGTCAAGCACCGTAAGGAATTGATTAGTTTACTAGAAGATCGTTTAGAACAAGAAGATACATCTTACTGGTTAGAAAAGCTCACAGGCGCTGGATTCCCTTTTGCTCCCATTAATAATATTGAGCAAACATTTGAACATCCACAAATTGTAGCAAGAGGTCTTGTGCATGAAATTGAACATGAACGTGCTGGTAAAATCAAGGTTGTTGGTCCTCCTGTCAAATACAGTGAAGCTGAAACAAGCATTCGTTTAGCACCTCCTCTTTTGGGTGCTCATACTAATGAGGTTTTGACTGAGGTTTTAGGCTATTCAAAGGAGCAAGTTGAAAAGCTCAAGCAAGATGGTTCTGTTGGAGCTTAAACATAGCAATAAAAAAATTATATGATGTTATACTATATAACGGGCTAGTCAACATCTCTAAGCTGTGTGCAGCTCATGCTGCTGCAAGCCTGCTTCACCTAATTATAAGAAACTTATAAAAAACGGTCTTTTAGACCAAACTTTTCTTCTGATTTCATATCTGCATTTCAATTTGTTGTATCTGCTAGTTTCGTTGAGATTTTTTGTGGTACAAAGCTTTGTGAATTATAGTATATACGTCTATGGCAACCCTAAAATTTTACAACAAATTGTTACTTTTATGCATAATTAAAGTTGAACAAATTATTTCACACATTTTGAAGTATAACCTTAAATGATATGTCTAGTTTCAATAGTTTCATAATACATAATAACCGAAATAACATGAATATCTGTACTAGTGAACAGTTTTAGTAGAACTTTTTGTTTAAAAGCAATTCTCATCCATTCAACATTGACCCAATTACAAATTTACTTAATGGAGAAAGGATGGTTACTATAGTGATTGTTTCATAAATTTGAATGACTCAGAAATGGCCAGCTTAAAATTGAGGAAGCGCATTTGAGATGAAAATAACACAAGAAAATACTAAGGTATTATAAAGATAAATATTAAGTAAAGTCTAGTTTATTTTTGATTCCCTATTAGAAAATATTACTTTTGAATGAGTTTGAAGACTTTTTTTTTTACTTTTTTTATAAATCAGTTTTCACGTAATAGAAATTGGTGAAGGGAAGGATAGTATGCAACATTTAATTCATTTGATAGTGCAAATTGGGGACTGTCTAACGAATTTTGTCTCGTCAAGAAATATTAATTTTTCGCCGAGAAAATTGAAATTGAATAATTGGGTTTTCTACTGAAAAAGGAATCACCAAAAATCCATGTATATTTCATGGGACCGGAACGTTCTTTTTTTTTGGGACCCAAAAAAAAGTGAAGAAAAACTTGAATAACTCGACGAAAAATAAAGCTACAGCTATAATTAAATACTCAATCTGTAGGTAATTCTGTTTTGCATTACTTAAAAATAGAATATTCTAGGGTTGCATTTCAAAGAAGGCTACTTTTTGGTCCAAAACCGCTAAAATACAGTATTGAATTTTACTATAAATTTTGTAAGAGAAACTGTTTCAAATATTACATGGATCGATTTAGAATTAAAAACTGAATCTAAAACATTTGATACGTAAAACCAACTTGCTATGTATTTTCGTGAATTATTAGACGTTCAAGTTTTTTTTTTAGATTTTTTCCTCAATTCTTCCATATGAACACTTTTGAATTTAAGCTCAGCTGAGTGTGAATATTTGCTTATAAAATTATATATCGTCATATTCAAAACGGGAGCATGCACCCATTTCAATAGATAATCAGGAAATAAGAAATGCAAGGCTATACTTGAAATGCTACAGAATATTACTAAACAACCCATTCCCTGTTTACCTTGATTTTTCAATTAGTATAAAAGTATCAAAGGTAAAACAATTATTTTTCCCCACTTAAAAACTCAATCTAGTTGTCAAATATCTCGAGTTTTTAATAATTTTGCATAACTAAAACCTTAACATTCAACAGTGTAAAATTTACGTCATAGAAATAGCTTTTTATGTGTGCAAGGATAATGGTTAGTGAAATGTCAAAAGAATTTTTAAGAATAATCTTGCCAAAATATTACACTTTCATTAACGATACATCCTTTGGATGCATTTACACACACTCATTATTATAACTAATACGAGGGTTTTACTATCTAAGAATATGATGTAGATCAATACAAATACATTGATCTACTACAACACCAATTATTAGACTGAGACCTTGGATGTGTGGCCTATGATGTATCTTGACATAACAGTTACAGTTAGTTTTTTACCAGCGAAATAAATTCATGCTTAGGAACATAGTATGATACCTCGAAGGTAAATATTATGTTTATGGTTGTTCTTTAGTCACAGTGTGCAATTTACAAATTTAAAGTGTTAGTTTATGGGGGTATTGGGTCGTCATTGTGCTGAACTAGGTAGTGCTTCCCCACATAATAAATTAAAAACCATCTCATTTGAAACCATGCCATGCAATCCAAATAAGAGATTATGAATATATTATAAATTATAAACAATCAAGGGTATTCTAAAATATCAAAGATACTAAGGGTGCTCATAATGTGTTGTATCATAAGTAAAAAAAACCTAAATTACATGCGAATCAAATAGAACAAGTAAGGACTGTTTTGAACGCATGTTTGACAATCTGTTGTCGAAAACAAATTAAAAGGCCGTTTTGGATTAAGTAAATCAAGAACCCAACAACTTAACAAAATATTCAAAATTACAGAATAACTGACAGTTGATAAAACAACTGCCAAATAGTATAGATAATCAAATACAGTAGGTGGATAAATGGTCCGGATGCTTTTCAAAATTCGACATTTTTGTGAATACAGCAAGAACCAATAAGACAATCAACGTGAAACAAAAACGATTAAAAAGATAAAACTATGTTTATAAAGAGCGCAAATTCATAAAATGATTGAATTGCTGGAATTAAAATAATCTGTGATCAAAAACGCTGTATGCATCCGGACCATTTTTCAGGGTACATGAAAAATAAAATTAGTACTTTATATTATGACCTTTAGCATTGATAGCAGCATTAATTTTAACTAAAATACTATCTATATACTGCTGACAGTTTTCTTAGTAAAAGTGGCCCATTGCTCTTCAACCCTTTGCCATAATTTTTGAATTTTTTTAGCTTTAGTTGGATATGCGTTTAACTTTAGTTTAAGGGAATGCCATAGGTGTTTAATCAGATTCAAATCTGGATATTGAGGTGACTAGTTGTAAGTTTAATTAGCGTTGAATTTTTTGTTTTTAAACCATAGTTTTGTGAGCTTTAGAGTATATTTGGAGTCCTTATATTGCTTAAAATAGATGTTTTAGAGTCAAAACTATACCAATTTAAGACATCCTTCATAGCGGTTTTAAGGGTAAAATGTAATTTTTCTTCCTCGCGATACCATCAGAAATATGAGAGGTATATTTATGGTCATTGCAAGTGATACAGCACTACACCGTTAAGCTATCACCATGCTTGACACTAAGTTCCAAATAATAGAATTGAAGCTTATTATCTAATTTTTGCCAGCCCTATTTGATGCCATCAGATCCCCAAATGCTTATTTTTGTTTTATCGGAAAAAATCATGCGTCGCAAATTATTTTTTGTCCAAAATCTATGAGCATTGGCCCAGTTTAGCCGTTTTGATCTGTGAGTGGCTGTGAGCAGAGGTTTTTTCCTTTTTTTCGGCCTTGAATCCCATCGATTTGAGCAATTTAAGACATTTAAAATAGTTTATTTCAGTTTCAATATCATTTAGACAGGTTTTTACATCTTTTTTTGTTTTTAATTCACCAAGTATAGCCTTTTTGGGAGTGTAATCCCAGATGTTGCACTAATTAAAGTATGTCTACCAGATAGAGATGGCGTCATGTTCGGAAAAAACTTGCGTTTATATTCTCGAATAGTACTTTTATGAATTTCAAAGATACGTTTTATAAGTGTAGAGTAAGAATAACCAAACTTTAGCAATTTTTGATATTATTTTGTGTATCCTTGGACAATGTGCGTACCATATGAGTCAATGAGTAAAAATGAAAAAGCATGATGAAAGAACAGAAAAATAAATAATAAAAGTAAAACAGATCAGTTTTTTTCTTATTTTTCTTGCTTACTAATGCATTGTGATGTATAATCGTGTACATTTTAATAAGTTTGCATTTTTCGTTTGACCCTGAAAAATGGTCCGGATGCATACAGCGTTTTGATCACAGATTATTTCAACTCCAGCAATTCAATCATTTTATGAATTTGCACTCTTTATAAACATAGTTTTATCTTTTTAATGGTTATTGTTTCACATTGATTGCCTTCTTAGTTCTTGCTGTATTCACAAAAATATCGAATTTTGAAAAACATCCGGACCATTTATCCACCTACTGTAGTATAAATAGAAAAGTAGAAATAGCATTTTATTGTAGATTATCCTTAATTTAATAAAGAAGGATTCAAACAGTATCTCTTTTAAGCTTTTTTTATAAAATTAACCCATTTTTACTGCAGTCATATAAACATTTTAAGAGATTTGAACCTTCAAAGGCGGAAAAATATAAATAAACCACATAATCAAAAAGCTCTTGCACATTAAACTCAATAACCTTTGGGTTTATAGAGCAGACAAAGAAGTTGTTTGATCAACAATCAATGGGTTGTCATATTTGTTTATTATGCGTTACATTATTTGCCATTTCCTATTTAATAGTGCGATAGTGTGTCAATCTTCATCGAATGAGTTGAGATATTTGTTTTGTTGTAGATTTATTGAATGTAGTATACAAAAGAACATTTATGAGATAAAAAAGATGATCTTTATTATAATTAAGTGAATTGATATTTTATACTAATTAAAAAGGTTACACCCAAGTATGTGTGTACCTGACAAATGTTCAGGAAAACGTATTTCAGAAAGCGTTGTTACAGTTGAGCAGTTAAACTTGTAGTAACGGAATGAAAAAGTTGATACGTAGTAAAAGAATCAAAAATAAACAGAATATTGCTTATACAGTAATATCTATTAAATGAGCACCAGGTTTTAAGTTGTCCAACTAAAGTAAATGTTTTATATAATTTTATATAAAACGAAATGAATAAAAGAAAAATAGAAAAGGTACAATGAAATATATATTATAACAGTTCAAGGGATCTTGTTGTAATGAAGTGCTATGTTCTTGGAATAGTTTAAGCTATTAAGAAAGAAGTACTTTGGGGTTGGACGTTGGTGTTACTAATGTATTTCCAATATTGCTTTTGGGAATACTTACTATGTATTAATGAGGGTTAATATTTGACAAGCAGTATTAAGAAATATTGGGTTGTGTTTTAATATATTTATTTGATTAAATTATTAAAATAGTGCAGAAGAATAAAACAGATATTTTCACTAATGTTTTAATATCTGTTTCTGCTTGAGTATTTATATGATTAATTACTGAAACAATTCATGCAGTTACTACTGCTATGTAATGTGAATCATTACACTTGTAGTAAAATAAGAAAGTAGAAATATAATATCAATAAGATACTATTATAGTGAAAATAAGATAAAAAGTAAAATGAAAATGTAAGATGTAAAATAGGATGAAATAATAAGATGCTTTTATTTAATGCCCTTTTGCAAAAGGGGTTATTTATACTAAACAAAAATAACTAAAAAGGAACTGATAAAATATAATGGATGTTAAAATATAAAATAAACTGATGATAAATTATAATGGGTTGTCAAAAATGAAAGATGTCAAAGATAGTGTTTAACTAGAAACATTAGCAGTAAAGAGGGTCAATCAATGACTATAAATTTTAAATATTTTTTAGATTTTAATAAAGTTTATTATTTCATTTATATTAATATATTATATTTTTCAATATTTAGTATTTTATATTCAGTTTACAAAAGTAATCTTTTATTAAATCTTTTGTGCTGAAATCTTTTTCGTTTACCCAAGAATTATTGTTAGAATCATAATCTTTCCATTTTACTAGAAAAGTATAATCACTATTCTCATTCAATTTGTGCTTAATAATATTTTCTATTTCATAAAAATAATTATTTTTATTTAACTCTCTTATTAAATTAATATTTATTTTTCTATTGCTTTTACCTTTTCTTCTCTTTTTTTTATTTAAATTCATATATTGTGGAAAGTCTATTTCTTCTTCATCATCTTTATTAGTATTATTTTCGTCAACTTCAGTTTCATTATCTATGATCATATTATCAGCGGCATTGATATCTAAATCTTCAACCATTTTCTGCATCTCTGTCATAAGTTTTATTTTCTCTAATTGCTTAATTTCATTATTCAATACTATATCTACCATTTTATTTTCTGTTGGAAATTCAAAATTTTGTGTTACCCAAAGTTTGTGGTGATCTTGTGTAATAATATTAAAGTCTTCTGTAAGTAACTTTATATTTTTTAATAAGAATGCAACTTTTATTTGTAAGTTTACATATTTATAATCATCTGTTTTTAATGTGGAATTATTGTTACTAAATCTCTTAAATTTATTATGCAACTCACAAAATTGATTTTCTATGATTGATCTAAAGCTTCCAAATACATCATTGAAATGTTTTTCCTGTACATTTAATTCTTGATCAGTTTCTTTTCTTATAAGATAGAAAAAGTTATTATCATTTAATTTTTTATCTTTTTTATTACATAATTTTTCAAATTGTTTTATAAATAATGTATAACCACCATCTACTGCCACTACATCACATATATCTATTTTATTGTAAATTTTCATATTCAAAAACATACCTCCATCGCTACTTACACCACATAATTCACTATTTGAAACATTTATTACCATATTATTAATATCTGCTAATACTTGTGTTCTTAAACCACTAGTTTTTAATTTATAGGGCCATCTTTTTTGAGCTGATATATCAGGTTTACTATAGTCTATTGTACTATCATGTCCATCTAATAATAATGTAATATGTTGTATTCCACCAAGTATCATACCTTATCGCCTTCTATAACCAATCAACAGATTATACAATCCATTGATTACTATTTAGAATATGAAAGAACAAGTCTAGAATCGGATATAAGAAACGCCTAGTTTATTATTTCTCAATCAATTAACCGAAAGGCTCGGACCACTCAAATCATAACACCATACTCTTTAACCTCAGCGGTTAATCATTCAAGTAGCTGTCAAGATATATCAAATCACAATCCAGGCACGACAAGCGCAGCATTGAAACAAGGCAATTCACAAGCTCTACAATCACGGCTTAATTATGATTGATTAACATCAATCCATAAATTACTCTCAAACAGATCTAATAGCTCAATACCGCTCTTAATTGTATCTCAGGAACTCAACACTAAATCATTATAAAAGGCAATACTTTTATATCTAAATAAACCTTATCTTGTTTTTATTGTACAGTTGAAGAACTGATTAATTACACATTCTCTTTTATTGTACTCTTTTTTAAACATATTATCGCAAATCCGATCTTATATAACATAATATTTTTAAAGTGTAATGATTCACATTACATAGCAGTAGTAACTGCATAAATTGTTTCAGTAATTAATCATATAAATACTCAAGCAGAAACAGATATTAAAACATTAGTGAAAATATCTGTTTTATTCTTCTACACCATTTTAATAATTTACTCAAATAAATATATTAAAACACAACCCTCAATATTACTTAATACTGCTTGTCAAATATTAACCTCCATTAATACATAGTAAGTATTGCCAAAAGCAATATTGAAAATACATTAGTAACACCAACGTCCACCCCAAAGTACTTCTTTCTTAATAGCCTAAACTATCCCAAGAACATAGTACCCCATTACATAAAGTTTCTAGGATTTTTTATTAATGCTGAATAAATTCTAATTTTAATTGTAGAAAACATATTCAATAAGCAATAATCGACATATTTATTTAAGTTTGAATAATTTTCAATCCAAAAGTTTTTATAAAATGCATAAAAACTTGAATAAGGTAAATTTCGTTTAATATTTTTACTTGTAACCCCTGATATAAGATGATAAATTAGATATAATCCTTTTTCAACTTCAAAATATGGACCAGGATATTCTTTATGTGTATATAGCTTTGTTAAAAAGAAAACTACTGCAGTATATCCTAACTTATCTAACAATTCTTTTTTAATCTCCTCTATCTCTTTAATATGTTTTAATTCTGTCCTATGTTTATAAGCATTATGTATTTGCTGCCAATTTTCATTTAGAAACTCCCATTTATTTAATAAAAGTTTATCTATTTCTTGTTGTAATAATACTTTATATTTTTTTAAATCCTGTTTAGGAATTGTTGAATGATATTCATCCATTTTTTATTTATATAGTGTAATTCAATTTTTTCGTATTTTATAATAATTAATAACAGTTCTCTAGAGTCTCTTAGTGTGAATCCTATTCATAATATAATATCCAAGTCTATTAGGTATAATATATAATCATCATATATTCACAAGAACAGTTTATTGACATATTCTTAGGTCTCACAATCTCATGGCATAATAGTAGTTCATATTTTTCTTGGAATTGGCAATAGCATATTTTATATATATTTGAAATTCAATTTTTAGATAAAAAGTATGTATGATCAATAATTAAAGTTTTGTTAATAAATTTTGTTAAAATCTACAATGGCTGATTAGTCCCCAAAGTCAGTTTATGCAATCTGATTTGCAACAACTGTATAAGCAATAAACTATTAGTTTTTCTTTATCACATCGCTCACGACAAGCATTAGGCGTAGCAGTGTCGAAGAAGTTTAACTCTTTTGTTACACAATAATAATAGTATAAATATTGGATCTTAAATGTCAAACTTAATAAAGATCATCTTTCAACTGATAACTGTATTAAACTTATTACTTTATTATTGCTACAAATTAGGTTTGTCGTGAGTGATGTGATAAAGAAAAACTAATTGATTATTGCTAATACAGTAATAACTATTAAATGAGCACCAGGTTTTAAGTTGTCCAACTAATAAATGTTTTATATAATTTTATATAAAACGAAATGAATAAAAGAAAAATAGAAAAGGTACAATGAAATATATATTATAATAGTTCAAGGGATCTTGTAGAAAAATAGGAAGATAAAAATATAATATCAATAAGATAAAAAGTAAAATGAAAATGTAGATGTAAAATAAGATGAAATAATAAGATGATTTTATTTAATGCTCTTTTGCAAAGGGGGTTATTTATACTAAACAAAAATAACTAAAAATGAACCGATAAAATATTGATGGAGCTGATAAAGTATTGTTACAGTTAAACTTGTAGTAACGGGATGAAAAAGTAGATATGTAGTAAAAGAATTAAAATAA
This sequence comes from Mucor plumbeus, assembly GCA_016758945.1. Classification (NCBI taxonomy): domain Eukaryota; kingdom Fungi; phylum Mucoromycota; class Mucoromycetes; order Mucorales; family Mucoraceae; genus Mucor; species Mucor plumbeus. The sequence goes on from JAEPRC010000145.1 coordinate 54,987, forward strand.
GATAGAATATTGCCAATGCAGTAATATCTATTAAATGAGCACCAGGTTTTAAGTTGTCCAACTAAAGTAAATGTTTTATATAATTTTATATAAAACGAAATGAATAAAAGAAAAATAGAAAAGGTACAATGAAATATATATTATAATAGTTCAAGGGATCTTGTAGTAAAATAAGAAGATAAAAAATATAATATCAATAAGATAATATTAAAATAAGATGAAAATGTAAGATGTAAAATAAGATGAAATAATAAGATGAGAAGTAAGATGATCTTTATTAGTTTAGTTATCGTTTTATGTTATTTATACTAGTTAATGTTCTGTTAAGAGGTCCTTGGTAAAATGGACAAAATGAAATAAAATGGGATTTTTATATTATCATCCATGTAAGATAAGAAAAGATTGATTATATATGGGTTAAATGTGTTGTTGTTTTTGAATATAATTATTTGCGATGGAAGCTAAAGACATTTATCATGCCTGATTTATTCTTGAGTCCGCATAAATTGGTTTGACCTGAGAATTGTCTGTTTCAGGAATAATTTGAGAATATAATATTGAATGGCAGTTTAAAAGATTGTAAATATTTGATTTTAATAAAGATGTTTTATTAGAAAAAGAAGTATCAACAAAAAGAGAGTTATGACAAGCATTAGGCGTAACAGTATAAAATGAACTGATAAAATATAATGAATGTTAAAATATAAAATGAACTGATGATAAATTATAATGGGTTGTCAAAAATGAAAGATGTCAAAGATAGTGTTTCATTAGAAACATTAGCAGTAAAGTCAGTTTATGCAATCTAATTTGCAACATTATTATAACGACAGCAGCGTCAAATGCCAAAATAAACATCTCACGAAATTTAACAAAATATTAAAAGTAAAGCCCAACGGGGGGGTCGAACCCCCAACCTTGAGATTAAGAGTCTCACGCTCTACCGATTGAGCTAGCTAGGCATTTTGATGTTTTTGTATATACGTAAAATAATTATATAGTAAATATATTTAGTTGTCGCACTACAGCTTTAGGCAGCCTCGGGACGTCTTAGGGAACCTTAATACCCCTTCAAAATATTTTTGCAGTAGTAACCAAAATTAAGTGAGTGCTCAAGCAGTAATTTTTAGCGCACAATATTTGTTGTTTTTCCCCTATGTTATTTTTTTCTTTTTTTGTACTATTCTCACACTCTTTCCAATATTTTTTTTTTTTTTTTTTTTTTTTTTAGATGAATATTTATTTTATATTAGATAATAATTAGAAATAAAGTAAATATATTAGAATAATAGACAAGTGTATGTTACAAAATTTTTCGGTAATTTTTACTTTCCTTTTGGCTTTTTTCTCAAATTTATACGGAAATAGCAAATAGTCAATGTTTTATGTATTTGTATTGTTTTGGAAGTTCTATACAAGGAAACTAAAATCTCGTATCGTACAATGGAAGTGTATAACATGAGTTACTTTCGCTTCTTGCTAACTTTTCCTCTTTCTTCTAATTCTCTCTTTTTTTTTTCTCTCTTTTTCTTTTTTTTTTATATACTGCATATATATTCGAAGCACTATGCTTTGAGTCTTCTATTTGTTACAAAGGTAAATGTTGTATAAATAACAAGAATTTTCAAGCATAAAATGTAGTAGTCTAACATTAATCTTTCTTGTGCAGAGTCTTAATTCGTCGTCTTGTAGTAAGATTTATATATTCCCTATGCAAATATTACCAGCTTTTAATAATACTCAACTTATGCTGCTTTTACCAACTGGTTCAAGGTATACTTTTTATTCTTTTTTATATTTCTATGTATACTTTATATTCATGTCTTTTTATTATTTGTAAATTAGTTTTTCAGGAATATCTTCTATTTCATATGCTGGGCTATCGTCAGGGTAGTAATGTAGTAATGTATGTATTTAATTTAATAAGTTTACTATCTAAAATCAACTTTCATTTTAACTAATAATTTCTCTTTTGACATAGTCATTCTGCATTTAACTAGGAGCATTTTACATAAACACAAACTATATTATTGTAGATTCAATTCAATGGGACTCAAGGTAGGTGTTTTCGTCTTCATAATTTTTTATTGTAATAAAAATACTTCAGCCAGTGCATCTTATATGCGCGCTTATATATTGATAATATTATTACTACATTATTACAATTAATTCAATAAAACCGTTTTAATATACAACCATAATATAATGACCCATTAATGTATTATTGTTTATACATCTATAATAAGAAAAAACAACGACGTATTTGCCATATAATAGTTTGATATCAACCAATGATTTGTACATTTGGTATATACATATAATCCAGTAATATGTAAACATCTACATCTAAAATGTGAATAGAAGCCAATAATATAACTAAATAATAAATAAATTAATGAAAGGAGATGGTAATAAGCCAATAAACAAGTGAAAAAATACGTAATTTTGATGAAAAGAGGTGATAATGATCCAATTAGACAATATAACAAAAGTCTAATATGGCTGTATTAGAGGCATATTAGGAACATGAAGATGGCTGTATTTGATACTGTCTTAGGAGCCCTAATACAGCCGTATTAGGGTCCGTATTAGGGTACCAAACCCAGCTGTCTTATGAGTCGTCTTCGGGTAAACCCCAAGACGTCCATATTAGGGCTACCCTAAGACGGCTACTAAGACGGCCATATTAGAGACGTCTTAGGGCATCTTAGGGTAATGATAAAGCTGTAGTGGTCACCACGTCACCACCACGTCACTGTTCATTGTCATTTGTTGTTGTTGTTGTTGTTGTTGTTGTTGTTGTTCTATTGTTCATCCTGATCATGATCAACGTTTCTTCTTCTTTCTTCTTTCTTCTTCTTTTTTAAAGCACTTGATTTCTCTGTATTGATCTCAATAAATAAACATGTTTAGGATGAAATAAATATTTAATGCTGAATTTAGAGTTGATTTTTATTGATTTTAAAAGGTTTTATATATATACTTTACAGCTATCTTCTAAAAATTGCTATATATTTAAATTATGTAATTCGACTTGTTTTTCTTGGAATTTCTGGAAAGAATGGTATAGGCTTGAATCTTAATTTACCCGGCTTGACCAGATGTATGCCCGGGACACCTACCAAATCGATACTGACATTTTTGTCGCACCAAAACTTATCTTCAAGCCAAATGTGAAAAAAGTTGCCAGAAGGCGCCAACAGGTACTTGAAGGGAGTGGTCGCAATTGAGCAGTGCGAGCATAAGCAAGCGAGTGTTCTATCTGCGTAGACACGCTTGACTTGCATATTTTTTAGGATAATTACTTGCTTTGGTTTGATTAATTAAACTTTCTTAGTAGCTTTTTGCTTGGTTCTCTGTAAAATCATTGGCAGTGAAATGTCAAAAGAATCTGCAAGAATAATCTTGCCAAAATATTACATTTTCACTAACGATACATCCTTTGGATGCATTTACACACACTCATTATTATAACTAATACGAGGGTTTTACTATCTAAGAATATGATGTAGATCAATACAGATGCATTGATCTACTATAACACCAATTATAGACTGAGACCTTGGATGTGAGACCTATGATGTATCTTGACATAACAGACAGCTTGCTTGGATACTTGCTCGAAATGCTCAAAATTAAAAGAGGCTCGTTTGCATATAAACCTAACTTGTTTGATTGCTTGGTTTGAAGTAATGAAGCATGTAACACAGGCCAATTTCATTCAATTTCCGTAATTTTAGCCTATCGCTTGGATCAATCTCAAAGACAACATTTTGTCAGTACCAGTGTTGATACAAGTAGTAATCTTGATAAACAGAATACTATTGAAATACTAGACTACAAACGAAATAAGAAACAGAAGTTCAAGCCTAGGATACCAACAACTAAAAATATCAAAAAGAGATTACATATAATTACAACACAACAAAGTATATTGAATATTTTGACAGTACAACCGTAGTACTTAGTAATAATGAAGCACTTTTTTACTCATTTAACTATAATACTATAATATCCAACATTTATATATATAAATATATTATTATTATTGACCAGACATCAGAACGAATACTAAATCTATATATTCGCTTCTGACAGTTTTTAAAATAAAAAATCAAATGATGTATATAAGTTGAAGCTTTCAAATCACGTGATTTATTTAATTTGTCTTATTTATACATTGACGAATACGAACATGTTTAACGATATTTCTATAAAACTAAAGCAATAGGTAAACTTCATATAGTCATGGTTGTATTTTTTTTTAGAAAATAAGTATTTCCATGTAATCCGAGAGGTTGGGAAAATTCTTTGGATGGTTATGAAGTGAGTTGGTATTGTAAAAGCCTCTAGCAATTACTTATTTACGTTTCTAGTGGTGTCAGAGAGCGTTGCTGTTATGTAATATTTTAATTGATAAAATGATAATCGAGGTCAAGACATTTACTGAATGCTTAAGTGTAAACGATTTGATTATCATACGATAATCATGTACTTAAGGGTTATGACCCTTTTTTTTTAGCTAGAGATTCGTACTAGGACTTCACTTAGAACTGTCTCAAAAACAAAAGAATTATGGATACATTGTATGATAGCATATGTTGGTATCTCACTTGTCTTTACTGCAACAGTATCTAAAACTAACCACCGCTTCCTCAGTGTACTCTTTGATGGGGTTTCTATTTCCAATCCCAAAATCTTGGATTGCTTAGTTTCGTATTTTTTCAGTTGACATATTGTATATATCATCAATGTTCGCAATGGATAGATAATAATGCAGATAATATGCTTTAATGTAATATATAATTTGATACAAAAATAATAATAATTTAATAGACATTTAAAAGAAAAAGAATAAATCGAACTGATATGTATTATTTTATTTTTAATTCTTTATAACTCCATACCCGCAGCTTCATCTTCAGATGAATCAAAACTGACTGAACTCATATCGTCTTCATCAGAGCTTTCATCAGCAGCAGCATCAGCGGCCTCTTTTGTAGCATATCTTGATACATAATCTACAAAAAGCTTACATTAGGACATCTTCCTATTGAATTGGATTGAATAGAATTGAATTAAACAAATATCTAACCTTTAACTTTAACTTCATATTTAGTAGGCTCTCTCATTAACAATGCAGCTGCTTCGCCGTTTAAAGGATCAGTTGGGTTGGGGTATCGAAGCAATTGAGGAAGGAAAACTTCGAAAATATTAATCATATCTTTCGCAGTAAGTTAGTATAATTGCTTTTATAGTGAAAATATTCGAATTACCAAACATTGGGCTCCAGGTTTGATTTATAACATCCAAGCAAACAGAACCGCTACTATATGCAATCATAAGGTTACGCTGTTTTGTTTTTTTTAAGAAAAAATATAACTTACACTTCATCAATATTTGGGTGAAATATTCTATTCATAAAGCCAATACTCGGTGATTTGTAGGGATATTGGTCAGGTAATTCAACATGAACTTTCCAGACACCACCATTAAAGGGAGCTATAATAAATGTTAAATTATCTCCGGAAGAATTCAACACAATATGCGATATTTACTATCAGTAGGTCCATGAAAACGAACATAAAATTCTTGCATATTATCGTTAACTAAAGTTACTTCATAATCACTCATAAGGCTATTTTGCATTAGATTCATGTCATGTTTTTTTATGTAAAATATAGCCAAAAGACTTACAGCTTCATTACATCAGTTTCTATTCTTCTTCTTGGTGTAGACATATTGTATTTTATTTAAGAGATAAAGGAAAAAACAAGAAATAATAAAAAAGGAGTTTAATATGGTATATAAAAAGAAAAAATGTGAGAGGAAAAAAAAATCTTCTATTGCTGATTGGTTTAATCATTTACAAGAATTCAGATGTAAAGTTACTCAATTTGCTTTAAAAGACGCATTGGAGTTAAATTTCATAGTAAATATGCATATCAGTCATATAGCAATCAGTGGAAGCCTGATTACTTGTTTATACGCGCGTTATATAGTATCTTTTTTTTACTGTGAAAAGATTGACATTTCAAGCAAAAACCAGGCTTTGGTGTTTCTTGAAGATTTCAATATTACATATTTATTTTTTTCTGTTGGGAAAAATAGAAAACATAATTATTTCGGTAGTAAATATTATGCATTTTCAATCTTATATGGTAAATGAGTCAACAGAGTCCAACACATGTTCGCTTACTGTATCAGCTAAATAAATAAGCATTTTGACCTCGGTGGATCCGAACGAAAACTCTATAGTAACATCTATTCGAGTACCAGGCTGAATATGATTAAGTAATGGCATTTTGATTGGAATTTCTGCTAATTTTATAACTGAACTGTCTGTAATTTGCCTTGGTATGTCATCTTGATCTGTAACATATAGATCTGCTTCTGTATGCTTTGGATATTCAATCCAATAAGATCGTTTAATTTTCTGATCTATGGAGATGCGTTGACCTTTTCTAGCAATTACATCAAATCTTGTAGAACATCGCTTTATACCATCTTTAGTTATAAAAGCACTATTTTCAGGATCCAAACCTTCTTCAAATGGAAGACGAGTCTGGACACCATAAGTACGTCGCAAGACTTTACTAGTAACTAAATTTGGTCTTTTAATATATGCAACAGCACCTCTAGCTATGGCTAATTCACCGGAAGGAGGCATTGCAATTTCTCCTACTTGATGACTGAAATTAATTTTGAGTATATCATATAAATAGTTTGAGCAGCCAAATCCTCCAACCAAGAATATAGCATCTACAAAGGCTCCAGCTTGGCTAATCTGTTGCTCAACAAGCTCAACTACTTGTTTCAAAACAGGATCAAAGACTTTATCTCGTAATTCCTGTAAAGGGAAAACCATTGAATCTCCCTACAGGATTAAAGTTAGAATTTGGTAGCAACTAAGGTTAATAGAATTAAATTACATCGTCTAGTAAATGCATTGGGATATATGGTAATGCACCTGCAGGAACATCAAGTCCATAGTATTCTTCATCACCAAAGTAATTGGGCTTTACGGACTGAATAAAGCTATCCATCATCATTTCGAACATACAAGTTGGCATTTCACCTATTAGTTTCGATTGTAAAAGTTTTCTCATATTTTGATCTATAAATGCACTGCCACACATGCCTCCATGGCCTCGTGTCACTTCTTTTAGGGTTCTTGGTGGCGTAGCATCTTCAATCAAACTTGTAATAGTATAAGATATCATCCATCTCAGTTTATATTAAGGTACTCACTAGGTAATCAAATCTACTGTGCCTCCTCCAGCATCGACAATCATAAATGTATTACCGTCGGTTAAATTCCATGATTTATATTTGTATTCGCAATAAGCAGCAGCAGCTTCTGGTTCACTAATTAATTCTAATCGATGAATGGGATCGTCTTTTTTAATTATGTCTGCTTTAATTGAAGCTTCTCGCATAATAGCTTTGGATTCATCTGACCAAATAGCTGGTACAGTCAGACACTTTCAAATGGTTAAAATCAATAACATTTATGATATATATATATATATATATATATCTGAAATAAATAAACCTACATATTGGTATTGTTCTTGTCTATAATTATGCAACAAGGTAGTTTTTTGTAATTGTTCACAAATGTGCTCATGAAATACTCGTAAAAAATCAGATATCACATCAATTGGTGATTTACCTTCAGGTAAAGGTACATCATCGGGTTGAACAAGAGCAAGTTTGAAGTATTGCAACAACGTACCACTTTGATCAGGCTTATATATATATATATACTTTAATATCAATGCCTCAATTCAATTTCATTGCAAATAAACTTACCCTTAAAGATTGTAATCGAGCTCCTCTACCCCAATCCAATAATTTGTTGTTCTTATTTCGATAATATAACAATGTTGGCGTTTTTGCATAAAATCCATTATTTTTAGGCCACCGAGTTATATCGTAAATTTCATCGTCATCTCCAGATTGAAGAGCATAACAACACCCCTATATATCAATTAGTTGCTTGATTTTTTGTTGGATTTAATTAGTATTACTACGAAATCTTACTGAATAAGTTGTACCTTTTTATATGAATATATAAATGAAATCGTTAATTGTACTCAATATTCCTTAAGATTAAACTTACATACCAAAATCTATGGATAAAATTACTGGATAATCTCTCATTTTCTGATCTTGCTCAGCTATCATTCAGTTTATTTATAAACAAGAAAAAAAGAAGAAGGGGAAACTGCCATAAATATTTATTTCTTCGGTTTTTTTTTATAATTCATTGTGTTACAAACAACTACGAAAAGAAAATCAAGTCATCATCGTACAGGCTTTGCCACTAACACGATGTACTTTGATTATATAAATTTTGAAGCACACATTTTTTGCTATAACATGTATGAATGGAATGATAGTACAATCCTGTTAGTTGTCAGTAGCAAATTAAAGGCCATTGTATGATTTTGCTTCAAAAAAGTTAGGTTTGTTTCTGAGAAGTTTGATATATTGCTAGCAATTGAGTCCAAGTTGGCGCACTAAATCACTTTTAAAATGTACTTCTAGGTATCTTTTGTAATCAGGGTAATCATTCACTTCATATTCCCCAAAAGTACAGTACTCAAGTGAAGATTTTGTGGAGATAAAAAAGGTTTGTAGATCAATTGGGGTCTTAACAATTCAATCACCGACAAACTATATGCATTATCTAAAGAGTTTTTATAGACGATTTGATAGACGATATGCCCTAAAGAGTGTACTAAAGTAATTTAATAAAATATGAAAACCACTTTTGTATTTTTATCTTCTACTAAAAATGCAATTAATAATGCGTTTATAGTTAATTTTTCGAACGGGCTATCAAAACACGAAAAATTTCTGAGAATTTCTGAACTCTTGAAAAATCATTGTAGCCACTTTGTAATCAAAAACAACATGTTGCAAAGCATAAGACGATGCACATGACTAATCTCTAGGGGCTTTTTTTTTTTTTTCCTATGGCAATTGACAAAAACAAGAAAATTTGTATTAATTATTTATTAGAAATCTCAAGGAAAGTACTGTAATTCCTATCATCCACTTGTTGTTGCTGTAGAGGTTTTTATGTTTGTGTTTGTGTATCAGCATATATTTATTTAAGACGAAAGTGAATGCTTTACTTTATTTCAATAGGCGATAAATTACATCAAGGTGCAACAATACTCGTCTCATTAAATTCAAGAATATAGAAAGCTGTACGAAGTACCTTTTTTTTTTTTTTTTTTAATTATTTTAGAGACTTCTTTTTCTATTCTTTTATCTCAAAAAACGAATACAAGTATATTCCTCATATATACATATACATACATATATATTTATGTATACATATCTTCTCATATAGACATACACATTTACAATCAATATTTAAAAGCTAAAAAAGATATCAAAATAGAAATAACAATACCCCGAAAGTTTCGTATTTTGTTCCATGAAACAAAGTGTTGTAAATCCTATTAAAGTAACGACTAGCTCTATAACCATAATGAAAAACGCTAAAGATATGTGCTCAACGCAGAAGAAGAAGAATACGCGCTGGCTTGTCGATAAACCAGAGCGAAGCGATATCTGGACAAGTACAAATTACACCGAGGAAAGGCAACGCATTCGAGAATTTTGGTTGCAGTTATCCGAAGAAGAAAGAAGATCTTTAGTTAAAGTAGAAAAGGAAGCTGTGCTTCGTAAAATGAAAGAACAACAAAGACATAGTTGTAATTGCTCTGTTTGTGGTAAAAAAAGGTACACATATATTCTTTATTTGATTTACAATACAACATTAAATTTAGATATATGAAAACAGAACTGCTATTGAGGATGAACTTGAAGTTTTATACGACGCTTATTATGAAGAGTTGGAGCAATATGCTTATCGTCAACAACAAAATGGTATCTATAGCAGCGATAGCAATTCTGAAGATGATGAGGAAGACGATGATGAAGACGATGATGATTTTGATGACGAAGAAGATGACGAGGACGAGGACGATGACGATAATTATCAAAATGATGAATATCGATCTGACACAAACGAAAAAGAACCACAATTCTCAAAAACACTTACCGTGAAAGGGAGTATAATTACTGTAGCTGATGATCTATTAAAGAATGATGGCAAAAAATTTCTTGATATGATGGAAAAGTTAGCCGAAAGAAAAATGCTTAAAGAAAGAGAAGTTACCAATAGTGATCTATTTGACGAAGATGAAGACGATGAATATAATGATAACGAAGGAAATGAAGATGACGATGAAGGCGAAGATGAGGATGATAATGAAAGAGTAAATACACATATAAATACAAAAAAGCAACTTCTCATAAATATATACAGGATTCCAGAACAGAAGAGCAACGAATGGAAGAAGGCCGTAAAATGTTCCAAGTATTTGCAGCAAGAATGTTTGAACAAAGAGTGCTTACTGCTTATCGAGAAAAGGTCGCACAAGATAGACAAAAACGTCTTATTGAAGAACTGGAAGAAGAGGATAGACAACGTCAAGAGAGAGAACTCAAAAAACAACAAGATAAAGAAAAGAAAAAAGATAAAAAACGGTAAAAAAAAAGTTGCCATTTGATTATTCTTTAGATATTAATTTTAAGGTTATTAAAAAGTCAACTTAAACTACAACAAGAGCAAGAACGTTTAGAATTAGAAAGAAAAAAAAGAGAAGAAGAATTAGCAGCTGAAGCTCTTAAACGACAAAAATTGGAACAAGATCGACAAATTAAAGAGCAAGAAAGGTTAAAAAGAGAAGAAGAAAAACGTCAAAAAGAAGAAGAAAGATTACGGAAAGAAGAAGAAAGAAAAAAGCGACGATTAAAAGAAGAAAGAGCCAAAGCAGCCGAGAGAGAGAAAAAGCGTAAAGAAGAAGAAGAGCTAAAGAAAAAGCGAGCTGAAGAGAGGTTAAATCAGGAAAGAAAACGTAAATTACACAATACCAAGATATCACAGGAAGAAGAAGAGGAAAAAGAAGAAGAAGAAGAGGAGATAGTGCCCAATACACATCATGCATCATTAGATTCTTCTGCTACAGTTGATATTATACCAAATAGACGTAGGATTTCAGTTGCTGGGCCTATAGGTAGTCCTATAAAATCAAGATCTATATCAGCACATATTGTCTCAAATGATAGCGAAAATCATCATTCTTTCTTTTCAAATTTCTTATTTGGGCCTATTAAACACACTAACACAACAAACAGAAGATTTTCTACAGGTGGAGACAGCATTAACAATAATTTAAAATGGACAAACGGATGGACTCCACTGACAGCATTATCAGATAATGTTCATGGTAAACTATTTGGAGATGCTATATTCAAACATTCATTATTACTAGAACAAGCAAAAGTATCATATACGAAATTGGATGAAATAGCGCAAATCAAATACTTTGTCAAACCAAACTATCAAACATTGATTCAATTACATCAAATGTTGAATGAAATATATCACCATGGTCATGTTTCGATTGATATACGAGAGTTATACGAAGCTATAAATCAACCATCAAGTGGGTTTCAATGTATTCAACATCAACAACATGGCTATATCGTCAGAATGGATAATTTACCAACATCACCACCGATCTCTTCAAATAACAATATATAAAAAAAAAAAGCTTTATTCATTAATTACTTAATTAATAAAATTATTGATTCCAATATTGTTGATTTCCGTTACTACGATTTTGTTGTCCATAAGATGAAAACATGGGTGATTGTCCATTAAAATAATTAGCGTAAGGTTGTTGAATATTAGTTGTAGAAGCAACGGTGGTAGCAGGTGTAGTAGACTTTTTATTAGCGTCAGGTGAAGTGGAAGTGGTTTGTTGATTACTACCTAATCCAAAATCATCAAAACCTCCGTACAATTGATTTGAATAAGCTGATGATGTACCTCCGTAATGTGATGCCATACTACTGTTTAAATTAGTGGCTCCAGGTTGTTCATATCTTTGATTAAGAGAAGGTTGGCCATAAGAAGAATAAGCGTTAAATTGATTCTGCATATAATAATAAGGATAGAATGATTGCATGTTATTATATTGTTGTTGAGGTTGCTGATACATATCATTAGTAGAAGGAATACCACTACTAGCAGCAGTGGTTGCAGAGGTAGCCGTGGTTTTGTTTAAATTATTTACATTTGAATCATTTTCGTGATGTTGTTGATTATTAAATAATGCAGAGGAAGGTTGGAAAAAGCTTTCTGCAGCATTACTGTTATTGTTATTGTTACTATTACCATAAATACCGTAACCCGCGTTAAATGCATTATTATAACCATGCATACCAAATTGTTGATATTGGTGTTGCTGTTGTTGCTGTTGATACATTTGTTGATACATTTGCTGTTCGGTTGGTTGATGGTGATGTTGTTGAGGTTGTTGTTGAGGTTGTTGAGGTTGTTGATTTTTTTGTTGTTGTTGTTGTTGTTGTGGTTGATTTTGTTGTTGTGGTTGTGGTTGTTGTTGTGGTTGTGGGGGTGCTTGAGGTTGTTGTGATTGTTGTTGTGCTTGAATTGGGGGTGCTTCATCTTGTTTCACAGAATTCAATAAATCTGCGACACTAGGATGACTGGAACTACTATATTAAGTAATAACAGTTAAAATATACGTTATGGTGTATTCAAATGAAAAAAAGACTTACGCTTCTGGAACATTCTCTTCTTCCTTTAAACTTAAAGCATTGAAATCAACTGGAATGTCATCTTCTAAAGTATTTTCAGTTTGTTGTTGTTGTTGTTGTTGTTGGTGTTGTTGTTGCGTTGGTGGTGATGCAGATTTAATATTTTCTTGGATTGGTTGATCCCATTGATTTGAAACGTCATTCGTTGATGTTGGTCCAGTTAACCAAGCATTATCCACTTTTTGAAGTGGTGGCAATTCTTTCTCGGATGTATCATTTGATTCGTTTGTTGTTGATTTCTTAGCAGGCTCTGGCTCTGGTTCTGATTTTGATCTAATGAAAAATGTTTTTAGTTTAATGCATCTAATTAAATTAAATTTCACGATTTTTACTGTAATAAACTAGCCCATGTTTTTGCACCACCTCCACCACTACCATTACTTGTTTTAGTAGAAGAGGAGGGAGTGAAAGATATCTTTTTAGGGGTACTGTTTTCAACGGAATTCCAACCACTTCCATCATCTATCTTTTGTGGTTGTGCATTCCAACCATCAAAATCTGATTTTTTCGATTGCCAGGATACAACATGAGATTTTGAATGATGCGCAGATCGATTTGAAGGTACTGCTGCTGATGAAGCTACCGCAGTAGAACGTGGTTTCAAAGATTTATTTTGTCTACTTGTACTGTTACTATAAGAAGGATATGTGGTAGTAGATGGTGCTGTACTCGATACAGCTGTTTCTGAGGTTGCCTTATTAGCAGCAGCAGCTTCTTTTTTCGATTTTTTGGTTTTAACTTCGCCCCATTGATTGGCATGACCTTTTTTTTCCGCACAATAATTTATAGTAAGAATCAATTGTAGATGAAATAAAATCATACGACCACTTATGTACCTTCACTAATTCGATCAATAGCTAATTCCAAATCACCATCAGCGTCTTGAAGTGTAAATAAAAGATCATCGTCTGTCCATTCTGTAAATAGTTCTTTTAAAGTTGATAATTGTGAATTGTATTTTGACTTGAGTTTTTTGAGATCACTCTGTGCTCGTTCTGTTGTACTCATTTTAATTTATAAAAAACTTGGAATTATTTTTTCTTCTTTTAAAAAAAGTGAAGGAAAAAAAGAAAAGAAAGGAAAAATGGAACAAAACATACATATTTATTAGGCAAGGAAAAAAAATTAGATGCTTGTGACGTAGTATCCGCTTACATCTCTATGTTGAATGCAATTGCATGTCGTTGTGATACATTAATTTACGTCTAAAAATGTAGAGTATGTATATAAAGCTGTCTTAGATCTGTCATTTTAATTTCATGCTTAGTGTTTGAGATACTAACACAAAGAAAATAACTACTGCTTCTCGTACTTGTTTTGATCTGTGGGAATCAAATGATTTGAAAGTATCACCCCGCTCTTTCCTATCGTACCAGTAGGTGGTTTTCATAATGTTCCACCAATGATAAATTCATTGTTGTTCCAAAGAAAATTTCATAGAATTTACCTCAAATCGCCAAAAAAAAAAAAAAAAAAATAGTAGTATATACCAATAAAGTGATTTCAAGACAACTACCACATTTTACCTTATATATATATATATATATACATATATTTAAATGGGTTTATAGGTCGCATCAAGACTGCAAAATGGTGAATTTCAGATCGAAAGCCCACCATTTATTAAAACACAGACGTAGCTACAATGTTTCTTTTAGAAGTTTAAAGAGATTTTTTTAGCTTATAAATAAGATAAATATTGCAATTAATTAAATGTGATTAATTTTGCATACATAGAGCATATCTGTAAATTTTCTTATTGTAAATTATCTCTTGGTTATAAATAAAACAACAAATATTCAGAAAGATTCTAGAATTTTGGAGACCTGGAGCTAAAAAAGAGAAGATATTCAAACAAGTATTGTATTCTTAATAGCATGAGCTAAATTTCAAAACAAAAAAAATTGGAGTATATATCTATACCTCCATTTAATATACCCTGATTTTTTTTAATAAAAGTTTCCCTATTAAACACATATGGAAAATTCTCTAAAAATTATTACACACTCCTATTTTTGCATCTTTCAGTTAAAGCACCGTCAGTATTTTATGCATATGATGCCAAGGAATTGATGCTTTCTAATGAGAATTATGTTAATAATTAATCTATATTAGCTAGTTATAGAGCTTGAAGATAAATGATATTTTATACTAATAGTTACTTGATTATTTTAGCTTTTGAAATTTGAGTAATATCAGCTTTACATTTTTCAATTTCACTGACAAAAATACTACAATTACCACATGAACATGGCGAGTGTGTGTGGCCAATATTTTTAAACTATAAATCAGGGAAACAACAACCAGATGCTTGGGAAGAAACACACGCACACACACAAAATATATAATTCATCAACGCTAAAGTACATTTTATTTCCATATGATATGATTCTTTCAATATGTGCGTGTGAGCGTTGTATATGATAATGTGCGTATCATCAGTTGCCCTTGCCCTATTTATTTGTTTTTTATTTACCAATTTCAATCCCACTCTTTTTTTTTTTTTTTTTTTTTTTTTTTTTTTTTTTTTTTTTTTTTTTTTTTTTTTTTTTTTTTTTTTTTTTTATAAAAGAAGAAACTTTTTTTTTTTTTTTTTTTTTCCCCCTTTTTTTTTTTTT
>JAEPRC010000146.1:0-69450 GCA_016758945.1 Mucor plumbeus
TTACCTGACGTATTTATGAGCCTACCTAAAATAATTACAATTGATTGGGGAGGATTTATGTCGGATTTATAATAAAAATGTGCCATATGGACCTGTTGAGTGACCCTTGGCCCACTTTTTAAAAAATTGGTCCATGGACCACTCAACCGTCTCCATTAAGATATCTTTGGACCTGTTTATAAATAGTCTCAAACGGACCGGTGAACCGGTCCTTTGGACCACCCCGTTGCGCCGTAGTGTTCTGGGATTACATTCCCTAAAAAGGCTGTACTTGGTAAACTAAAAACGAGAAAAGATGTAGAAATCTATCCAAATGGTCTTGAAACTGAAGTAAACTATTTTAAATGTCTTAAATTGCTCAAATCAATGGGATTCAAGGCCGAAAAGAAAGAAAAAACCTCTGCTTACAGCCACTCACAGATCAAAAAGACTAAACTGGGCCTGTACTCATAAAAGTTGAACAAGAAATAATTTGCGATGCATGATTTCCTCGGATAAAACAAAAATAAGTATTTGAGGGTCTGATGGCATCAAATAGTGCTGGCAAAAATTAGATAATAAGCTTCAATTCTATTATTTGGAACTTACTGTCAAGCATGGTGATAGCTTAACGGAGTAGTGCTGCATCACTTGTAATGGCCAAAAATATACCTCTCATATTTCTGATGGTATCGCGAGGAAGACAAATTACATTTTAACCTTAAAACCACTATGAAGAATGCCTTAAATTGGTATGGTTTCGACTCTAAAAACATCTATTTTGAGCAATATAAGGACTCCAAATATACTCTAAATCTCACAAAACTATGGCTTAAAGACAAAAAATTTAACGCTAATTAGACTTACAACTAGCCACCTCAATATCCAGATTTGAATCCGATTAAACACCTATGGCATTCCCTTAAACTAAAGTTAAACTCTTATCCAACTAAAACTAAAAAAATTCAAAATCATGGCAAAGGGTTGAAGAGCAATGGGCCACTTTTACTAAGAAAAACTGTCAGCAGTATATAGATAATATTTTAGTTAAAATTAATGCTGCTATCAAAGCTAAAGGTCATAACACAAAGTACTAATTTTATTTTTCATGTACCCTGAAAAATGGTCCGGATGCATACAGCGTTTTTGATCACAGATTCTTTTAACTCCAGCAATTCAATCATTTTATGAATTTGCACTCTTTATAAACATAGCTTCATCTTTCTAAAGGTTTTTGTTTCACGTTGATTGTCTTATTGGTTCTTGCTGTATTCACAAAAATGTCAAAATCTGAAAAACATCCGGACCATTCATCCACCTACTGTATAAAAAAAAAGAAAAAGAGAGAAAAAAAAAAGAGAGAATTAGAAGGAAGAGGAAAAATTAGCAAGAAGCGAAAGTAACTCATGTTATACACTTCCATTGTACGATACGAGATTTTAGTTTCCTTGTATAGAAGTTCCAAAACAATGCAAATACATAAAATATTGGCTATTTACGTATAAATTTGAGAAAAAGCCAAAAGGAAAGTAAAAATTACCGAAAAACTTTGTAACATACACTTGTCTATTATTTTAATGTATTTTCTTTAATTCTATTTATTATCTAATAAGATAAATATTCATCTAAAAAAAAAAAAAAAAAAAAAAAAAAAAAAAAAAAACTGGAAAGAGTGTGAGAATAATACAAAAAAAAGAAAAAAATTACATAGGGAAAAAACAACAAACATTGTGCGCTAAAAATTACTACTTGAGCGGTCACTTTATTTTGATTACTACTGCAAAAATAATTTGAAGGCGTATTAGGGTTCCCTAAGACGTCCCGATACTGCCTAAAGCTGTAGTGTATCAGACGTCAAAACAAATACTAAATTTATATATTTGCATCTGACAATTTATAACAGCTGATTTGGCCGAGTTGGTCTAAGGCGCCGCACTCAAGTTGCGGTCTCGCAAGAGGCGTGAGTTCGAATCTCACAGTCAGCAATATTTTTTTGTATTGAGGCCTATTTTCGTTGGACGTTACTCTCTGTTTTTTATGCTTTTTGTTGTGTCGTATGCAGAGATATATGTTTTTAGAGTAGATTGATATAAAAGAGTATTTATGAGATAAAAGATGATCTTTATTGATTATACTGTTACAGTTGAACTTGTAGTAACGGGATGAAAAAGTAGATATGTAGTAAAAGAATTAAAATAAAATAGAATATTGCCAATGCAGTAATATCTATTAAATGAACACCAGGTTTTAAGTTGTCCAACTAAAGCAAATGTTTTATATAATTTTATATAAAATGTAATAAATAAAAGAAAAATAGAAAATATACAATGAAATATATATTATAATAGTTCAAGGGATCTTGTAGTAAAATAGGAAGATAAAAATATAATATCAATAAGATAATAGTAAAATGAAAATGTAGATGTAAAATAAGATGAAATAATAAGATGAGAAGTAAGATGCTCTTTATTAGTTTAGTTATCGTTTTATGTTATTTATACTAGTTAATGTTCTGTTAAAAGGTCCTTGGTAAAATGGGCAAAATGAAATAAAATGGGATGTTTATATTATCATCCGTGTAAGATAAGAAAAGATTGATTATATATGGGTTAAATGTGTTGTTGTTTTTGAATATAATTATTTGCGGTGAAAGCTAAAGATATTTATCATGCTTGATTTATTCTTGAGTCCGCATAAATTGGTTTGACTTGAGAATTGTCTGTTTCAGGAGTAATTTGAAATTTAATGTAATCTTGGATGTAATTTGAGAATATAATATTGAATGACAGTTTAAAAGATTCTAGATATTTGATTTGAATAAAGATGTTTCATTAGAAAAGAAGTATCAACAAAAAGAGAGTTACGACAAGCATTAGGCGTAACAGCAGTAAAGTCAGTTTATGCAATCTGGTTTGCAACAACTGTCAGGTACACTCTGACTTTTGTGTAACAAATTAATTAGTATAAATATCAAATGAAATGTATTGTTACGCCTAATGCTTGTCGTAACTCTCTTTTTGTTGATACTTCTTTTCTAATGAAACATCTTTATTCAAATCAAATATCTAGAATCTTTTAAACTGTCATTCAATATTATATTCTCAAATTACTCCTGAAACAGACAATTCTCAGGTTAAACCAATTTATGCGGACTCAAGAATAAATCAAGCATGATAAATATCTTTAGCTTTCACCGCAAATAATTATATTCAAAAACAACAACACATTTAACCCATATATAATCAATCTTTTCTTATCTTACACGGATGATAATATAAACATCCCATTTTATTTCATTTTGCCCATTTTACCAAGGACCTTTTAACAGAACATTAACTAGTATAAATAACATAAAACGATAACTAAACTAATAAAGAGCATCTTACTTCTCATCTTATTATTTTCATCTTATTTTTCATCTTATTATTTCATCTTACAATCTCACCTTACTTTTTATCTTATTTTAATATTATCTTATTGATATTATATTTTTATCTTCTTATTTTACCACAAAGATCCCTTGAACTATTATAATATAATTCGTTGTACATTTTATATATATTATATAAAACATTTACTTTAGTTGGACAACTAAAAAACCTGGTGCTCATTTAATAGTTATTACTGTATTAGCAACAATCTATTAGTTTTTCTTTATCATATCACTCACGACAAACCTAATTTGTAACATTATTATTGTGTCACAAAAGAGTTGAACTTCTACGACATTAGGTTTTAGTAATGTTGCAACAATTGAAGTGGTAGTAACTTAATAAGTAGTTATAAATGTAGTAAAAAAAAAGAATAAAATAGAGTATTGTCAATACAGTAATATCTGTTAAATGAGCACCAGGTTTTTTAGTTGTCCAACTAAAGTAAATGTTTTATATAATAAATAAATAAAAGATAAAATAGAAAATGTACAACGAATTATACTATAATAGTTCAAGGGATCTTGTAATATAGTAAATATAAAGTTAAATGCATCAAAAAATAGTATAATTATAAAATATTAACCAATATGATGGATAAGAAAAATAAGGTAAGAATAAGATATTCTTTATTAATTGTTGTTCGTTTTGAGGATTGATGTTTATATTAAAGTGTGTCTGTTAGTGCATCCTTGATGCAAGAATGTGTTTTTGATTTAAAAACGAGATACCTTTAATATAACGTCTCGGTAAAAAGTAGATAATTTTGCTAACATGGTAAGATAAAATGTGACTTCATCCATTATTCCGCCATCTATATTGATTGGTAGTAATTGAATGACGTTTATTTGTAACTTCTACAATTACTGTTTTTAGTCATATAATTGTTTTTTAAAATCGAATTTATCATCAAAAATAATAATAGTAGAAAGTTACAGTTCTTTTTAGAACTCAGAACTATTTATTACAATAATAAGCATTTTTAGGTAATATATATAGCTTATGTGTAAAACATACATTGTACTTAAAATACCCTATAATTAACATTATTGATAACGTCCTTCATTTCGTAAAAATTTATAAAGAATAGATGGGGATTCTTATGTACTATTTCTATAAGGTATTCGGTTATACGATAATTTATAGTAATTTTGACAATTGTTCTTCTGATGGGAATTGAAAATGCATGTTTGGTGATGTAACATTCTCAACCGGATGTGTTAAATCCGAAAGGTAAACTATACTTCAAAAACCGAAAACTTGATCAATAAATAAGCAACTGAATCATGCTTCCAGCAGCATGATCTTCCAGCATGATATTTCAACACGATATTATATCACAACACATTACTATTAAATAACAACATCTAAAATAACAATATTTATTACTCCATCATTTTCTCAAAATAAATAGTACATAAACTCTCTCAATTTCATTCAAATAAACGATATCTCTTTACTTAATTAATTTTCTAATAATTTATAATCTGATAAACCATTTGAAATTGAATTAATATGCAAGAAGGTAATAATTTAAGGTTTCGACAAACTTTATATATAGTTTTATAATTTTCTGGGTTGGAATATAAGAAAGTGTAATAGGTTTGTATTCAAGATCATTCATTTATTCCCAATGACAATAACATGATCGAAAAGGAAAAGAATACGTTGTGGTAATTTCAGTACAATTTGTAACGGCAGTAAAATCTATTAAGTGAGTACTAGGTTTTAGGTTGTCCAATTCTTGTAAATATTTTATATAATTTATATAAAAAGCGAAATACATGAAAGAAAAATAGAAATTGTACAATAAAATATATATTATAATAGTTTAAAAAACCTTGTTGTGAAATAAGATAACATTAAGATAAAAAAATACAATAGAAATGTATGATGGTCTTTATTAGTTTAGTTATTATTTTATGTCATTTATACTAAAATAGTCGTCGCGCTATATAAGTGTTGTGCCAGGAGATTATACTAATCTTCAAGCTGAAAATTTGTACTGAATTATTTAATAAAGATAAAGAAAAACGTTATAAAATGAAGCAGCACACTAAAACTAAGGAACTTTATTATAAGATGGAGAGCATCTCTTTTATATCCAAACTTCTTTAATTATAGCTAATCTAAATAATTATATACTTACATATCCAATTAAACCTTTGTAATACAATAGTCCTGAATCCCACAATACTAACTGAGCTTTATAAGATATTACACAGCAATACAGATTACGTCCGATTAAACTGTGCCATAATCTTAACCAAGGTGCCTACACAGAACTCTGGGTGTAACAATAAGGCTAACTTTTGGAAAGGGTTTTCAGCCTTATTGAGCGCATAGCCTTATATGACGCGGTAACTGTGTTATAAAAAGCAGCCAAATACATGTGTCGAGGCTTTTTTTATTCAGCCAGTTATACTTTGCAGGAGAGAAAGTAACTAGAAACGCCACAAACTAAACAAGAGACAAACTTTACATGATGAGAATAGAATCCTGTGACGTCTTTAGTTTAATACGCAAATGTTTGTACTACAGAACTAGCCATATTATTCCAAAAATATAAATTTTATAAGTTTTTATACTACAATTTTAATGATAATGCCAATACATCAAAGTGAAAAATTGCATGCAGACGACATGCAAAGGACGAGGTACTGTAAGTACTAGAGTAGCCTTTGTTGCTGCGGTGTACTGAGGTTCTGAGATTAAGTCTTTGTCATTGAATTTATTCCTTTACGGAATATTTTCTAATAATAAAAAATAATTTTTTATCTTTTTTATTGGACCAAACAGTTACACTCCATAGTATTTAATTGCTTTCTAAATCAATAAAAATAATATATTCACTACAAATTCTATTGTTTGGTTAAAGTTACACTCTAATATTTGTAGGACTCTATCAACTTAACCCTATATACTTAGAAAACGCTTCACTGCATATATTAAAATGGATTTTGCATCTTTTTTGTAGATACCTGCTTGAACAAAATTTGAATTTTCATAGCTTTCAAGCTTCAATGCCAAAAACTTGTTCTCTTTTCTATAACTAACCTTATACTAACCACTTTTTATACACATCCTAAACGCTGTTAAATAGATACGAGTTAGTCATGTTATGCTAGTTACTTCTAAATTTATTTTATGTCTCACGAAAGCTTCAAAAGTACGTAAATTTCACTGCTTTTTTTCTTAAAAACTGAGTCTCACTTTTCATCCCTAATTTACTTTTTTTTTCCTACAAATCAATATCAAAAAAAATTTATTTGCCAGTGTACCTGAGATGTCCAGCTTTAATCCAAAAATAAGTATCCAAAAATATCCTATTTTTTGCAGCTGGTATAACGTTTTTCATTGCTAATGTTTCAGATTTTACACGTATTTTACTGATAAAAATTAAAAATTTTAAGCTTTCATATCTCCACAAAAAATTAAGCTATGCTAGTACTTTTAGATAATAAAAGTTACTTGTTTTAAGGCTCTTTATAATATATTTAAGTATGAAAAAATTTTGAGAACTTTTTTTTTTTTCCCTTTTTTTTGACATTTTTTGTAGTAGATTTCAAAATATTTACCGAATTGAGTAGCAATTATTTTTTGTGCATATTATAGACCGTACTAATCTTTGTTAGCTCCATTTTAGGGGTTTTAAAAATATTAACTTTTCGTCGAGATATCCTCGAAAATCTGTAAAAAAATGAATATCCTCGATTTTGCTATCCAAAAAGACGAGTATACCCTCGTTTCAAATTTTGGATTTGAAAAAAAATTGACAAAAATTCTGTTTTCTCCATGAAAAATGTAGCTAAAAAGCTCATCAATAGCTTGATTGATAGATAATTTTGCTACGCATTATCTTAAAAATATAAATTTAAACCATGTTTATAGAAAGTGGCTTGTATCTTCAAAAAACCTTTAAAACTTCAATTGCATTTTACGCAAAATTTAAAGTAGAACATTTGCCCAAATTTTATTTAGCCAAATGAAGAATTTTAAGCTGTACAAAAACCATTTAGTAAGCTTTCTAAACCTATTTTGCAGTTTACGAGCTATCAAACAATTTTGTTTTTTGGATCATTTTTGGATCAATTTGTTTAATGTTACGGCCTGGTTAAAATATAGTCGCCACCAAGTTTAAATTGTATCTCCTCTACTTTCCTTTCGCCCCTTACGTATTCACTCTCACGTTCCTAAATTATGATACACAAACTCAACAAATTCTTATAAATATGACCAACATTTTTTCTTAAATAAAATCTTCAGATTACTTTCTTGCTTAACTTTTTGCCTTGTTATTATAACTTGTATAATAATCTCAACCCCTCTATAATACATATCTACGTATTATTGAACCCTTTCATTTGTTATAAGAACACATTCTCTACCAGGAAAACATTCTTTATAACTTCGAGTTTATAAGCTTAACACATCCTAAATCAGGGAAATCTTATCTTATTTACTTTTGTATCAAAATCTTTATTAATTGAACACATCCTCTTTACAAGGAAATCTTTATAGTAAAGTAAATAGTGGAACACATTCTCTACCAGGAAAACTTTCTCATTATTTTTTAATAAATTCTTTGAATTGGAACACATCTCTTATTATTAAGGAAACATTCTATTTAAAGTACAAACGGAACACATCTATTTAAAAGAAATCTTCTTGTTTGATAAATAAAATTTTTTTAACAAGAACACAATCTGCTACTAGTTAGTAATAATCTTCTATATTTAAAGTATATTTAACTGAACACATTCCTGGATTACGGGAAAATCTTCGCTTAAGTATTAACAACTTCGATCGCTCGTATAAGTTTACTTATTTTAAAACTCCCTACGACTCGATCTGTATCATTAATCTATTTTGGAACTCAGTCAGTATAGGTTTTAAGCTGTAATGTGAGCTATTATTTTGATTATCTCAACGAAAAATCAATAATTTTTGATGAAACAAAAATGGCAGAGTAGCTATTTATAGGGTATACCTTGTGACTGCAAAAATTAGCATTTTAATTATGGGGCTCAATTTTTTTCAATCAATTTTAGATCAGTTAAGTCAATGATGAGCCAGCGCGCTTATATTTTAGCATTAGCTAACCTATTTTTGAGCAAATATTAATAGCCTGTAGAGGAGAGGTGCATGTATGTTAAAAAATTGATATGATTAGACCCAATATTGGGCGAAAAAATTCGAAAACTATTTGAAATATTCTTTTTATTACGGCTGTAAAAAAACCCCCTATCTCGCCAAATTTTAATCAAAATAATCTTGAACTTTACGTGAGAGTAGATACACATTTTGGGCACAATAACATAAAAAAACAATTTTTATAACCTACTGTGTGTTGAGAAAATTGTTATCAAACTGCATCCATAACTTTCTACACGCTCTTATTGAAAATGATTAAAACGCAATCTTTATGAATATTAATTCAAGTAAACTGCCACTCTACACAAACATTATCGTAATTATGTACTATACTTATCCCTAATATTAACTTTTATGAGCCATTTTGCATTCGGTAAACTTGAACAACAGGTTGGTTACCTGTTATTTTTACCTACTATATATGGCCAGTAAGCTTGCCAGCTCTCGCCGAATATAAACTCAAATGAGCTTCCATTGCAGTGGTAGGTACGTCTGGTATTGGTCCATATAATTGAAATTATTTTAGCCTCCCTGGATTGCTGTGGGAATGGCAAAATACAAGCGAGTACTTTTTTCACCTGTTTCGTATGCAATGCTTCAGTTCTTTTTTAACTTTTTTTTATAAAACCAAATAATGGTGTCAGTTTTTGCTTATCATTTCACTATGGGAAAAAACGTGAAAATGGCAATTTTAAAATTTGCAGTTAGTTATTTCTTTACATAAGATTGTTATAAAGTTATGTCTTTCCAATAACATCTTCCCATAAAATAGTTTCTACAACGATTGTCATAGTAGTTTTTTCAGAAATGTTGTAGTTTATATCTCATTTTACACCCTTTTTCCCGTTGTGTTTATGTTAAATCTTACCTCAATCCCATATTGAATCTGGCATTCAAATAGAATTGAAATAGTATAAATACTTTCAGAAATCAGGGCCTGATGGCTCCTGGCTTCTTTTTTAACTTAATAGTAAAGACTCTACGTTCTCCGTGGTATAGTCACTTGTAGTCTTCTTTATTTTATTGTATTGTTATTTACTTATAACTCTCAAATGGGGTTTTAAAGTGGAATTTTGCAGACCATTTCGAAAAGTTTTAAACTTGGAACCAGCATGCTTGCATTATACTGCTCTCTTTGAAGATAAATTTCAGCAATTTCGACAAAGTCAAATACATTGTTCAACAATGAAATACAATAAAATTTAATAGAATTGCCTGCATATAGAAACGACAAAATTTTGTTTAAGTTTCTCTTCACAATCTGTTGCTTTGAGAAAATAGCGATTTGATGTAAGTCCAATTGGTGTAACCGAGTAGATTTACCAACAGGTTTAATTTCTCCAATACATGATACATACTGAAAATTCTTTTCATCATCGTATTTATCAACAACTTAATCTGGTCTTTCAAGACCCTCTTCAAAAATCTTACTGTTACGACTAAACAAAATATTAAATTCTTTATAAATATTTACTCTATACTAGTTGATGTGCTGTTAAAAGGTCTCTGGTAAACTGAACCAAAATGAAATAAAATGGGATGTTTGCATTACCATCCATGCAATATAAAAAAACATTGGTTCTATATGGGTTAAATGTGTTGTTGTTTTTGAATATAAACTTATGTAATTAGTTGCGATGAAAGATAAAGATAATTATTATGCTTGATTTATCCTTGAGTCGGCATAAATTGGGTTGACATGAGAATTCGTCTGTTTCAGAAGTAATTGATATTATAAGCTTGAGATATAATTTGGGAATATAATATTAAAAACATATTGTAAAAACTTGATTTTAATAAAGATGTTTTATTAGAAAAAAAAAAAGAAATTATTGACAAAAAGAGAGTTACGACAAGTAAGAGGCGTAACAATATCAATGAAATGTATAATCAATAAAGATTATCTTTTATCTCATAAATACTCTTTCATATAAATCTAATCTAAAAACATATATACCTGCACATAGCACTACAATATAATAAGCATGTTAGAAAATAGAGTTTATATTATTTGTAAGTGCCATTATGCCAAAAAGCTTTGAACAATCATCTGAAGCCTTGTGTACAGGAAGCAGTAATTTAATTTCCGCCTAAATATTCGTTTTTCCATGCTAGTAATTTTAGGAACAGTTACCCACTTTCAAGGAATTTAATCACACAAGTTATAACAGCAAATAACATTGATGTGCATTAAAATAAATAAAGTAGCACGTATAAAATCTTATATTATTTTTTTCTCTAGTAAAATAACTCTATTTTTACGATATAGTCCAAATCGAAATGGATATCATTGTTCATTTGAGCATTATCCGACAGCTTTTCTTTAATATCTTCTCATCTTTATTTGCTACACAAAACTCAACAATTCTTGGATACCTACTATAAATCATGAATAATATGCATTTCATAGATGGTTTGCGATTATTTCATTCAGATAAGGTTATAATTGAAGTAGATTAACATCCTTCAGCATAGTTTTCGTATTGATTTTTCAACAAACGCCGTGACTCCCTTTACTTTTTCCTCTTGTTTGAAAAGCAAAAAAAAAAAAAGTGTCTTCAGGGGACCTTTGCATTGTCAACTTCCTTTCAATTTGCCAATTCAACCATGCTACGAATTCTGCCATTGAAACAAAGTGCATTTTGCTTAGTTAGAAGTGCCAGCTATAGGCAGTTATGCCATCGAACTTTTACACATTCGGCACCATGTTTAAAGAAACCGTTTGATTTCAACAAACGCAGCACCAGTACTAATGCAAAGCATGTAATAGAATTGCTTACAACCAAAAAAGACGTTCACTGGGTACAGAGAAGTAAAGTGAAAGAGAAATACGGAAATAGCTAAATACAAAGTGCTGATTTGATTTATACATTGTAGATTTGAAAACAAAATTGCGCAAATTCTCAAGTAATCCTAATATTCTTCGAAAATCTAAGAATTTAGGTATTCCTGCTAAACTGTTTAAACAGATTTCTGAAAAGTTTGTCAATGAAGCAACACTTGGAAATATACCTCGCATTACTGCTACACAATTATTTTCTTCATTTACCGAGAATGATGACCATCGTAAGATTTATGAAATTCTAACCTATCAAATTAAAAAGAGATTAATTCTATTTTATCATAAAGATTCCATTGATAAGGCATTAGAATCAGCATTCTTCATATTTGCCGAACCTTTCATACCAAAAGACAAAGTAGAAAAATTTCATTCACTTCGATCAATTAGTGATATTCGTTTTCCCAGTGAATGGTTTCCAGATGCCCGACAAATGAAAAGGTAAACACAACGCAACGCAGACAGATTATGATTCTATGGAGATAACTGACCTAAATTGATTAGACAAATCATCCTTCATGTAGGGCCAACAAACAGTGGCAAAACATATCAAGCATTGAAACGATTAGAAAATGCAGAATCTGGTATATATTGTGGACCTTTACGCTTGTTAGCGCATGAAATTTTCGAGAAAATGAATGAAAATGGAGTAGCATGTAATTTATTGACAGGCGAAGAAAGAAGAGAGGTAGCACCTTTTGCTCCGTTGACAAGTTCAACTGTAGAAATGGCTTCGCTCAATAGAACAATGGATGTAGCAGTTATTGATGAAATTCAAATGATTGCTGATCCAGATCGAGGATGGGCATGGACACAAGCTTTATTGGGTTTAAAAGCCAAAGAAATTCATCTCTGCGGTGAAGCATCAGCTGTGCCTTTAGTCAAAAAGATATGCGAAACTTTGGATGAAGAAGTCATTGTCAATGAGTATCAACGATTAACTCCATTTACCATAAATCCTCAAACATTAAACAATGATTTGAGTAAAATTCAAAAGGGAGATTGTGTGGTTGCTTTTTCTAGAAGAGAAATTTTTGAATACAAGGAAAAGATTGAGAGACAAACAGGACTTCGATGTGCTGTAGCTTATGGTGCTCTTCCTCCAGGTAAAGAAACTTTGCTATTTTGTTTTTTAGTATCTAACTCTTCTGTCTCTAGAAACTCGTGCATTACAAGCCAAGGCATTTAATGATCCTGAAAGTGGATTTGACGTGCTAGTAGCTTCTGATGCAGTTGGCATGGGATTGAATTTAAATATTCGACGTATCGTCTTTTCAACTGTACAAAAATACGATGGATCCGATTTTACTTATATTAGCATCCCTCAACTGAAACAAATTGCAGGACGAGCAGGTAGATTTAATACAGCTTATGATAAGGGAGAAGTTACTACGTAAGTTTTTTAGTGGTGGTACATGATGTAGATCAATTTACTAAAAATATTGCATGCAGATTGAAAGAGCGTGATCTTTTTTACGTAAATCAAGCTGTCGCTGCACCTACCATTCCTCTTGAGGTAATTTTTTATAGTCTAATAGAATGATTTCATTTTAACTTTTTTTTTTTTTTTTTTTTTTTTTTTTTTTAGATGGCAGGATTACAACCAACTGTAGACATTTTAGAATTATTTGCTTTACAATTACCCAAAGAAAAGTTTTCTGGATTATTAGTAAGTTTTTTTTGTCGTTAAACGAGACTATAGCAAAAGTAACTAAATTGACTTTATTTAGCAAAAATTCGAGGATTTAGCTTCCTTAAATGGGGATTATTTCTTGTGCAACTTTAGAGATCAAAAGGTACAGAACATTGCAGAATAATTCTTCGTAAATCGTACTAAGAAAAACTAAAACTAGATGATTGCGGATAGACTAGAACATATAAAACTACCCTTAAAAGATAGATATCAGTTCGTAACAGCACCAGTTAGTATTCGTACGGATTCCTCAATGGAGATGATTGAATCACTAGCAGAAAAGTTTAGTAAAAGCGAAACATGTACATTAAATGATGTCATTCAGTTGCCTAGTGTTGCACCTAAATCAGCAACACAGTTGGCAGAGTTGGAGAGTAGCCATAAGAATATAATGCTATACATGTGGTTGAGGTAGCTGTTTATATGAAATTGACATACTACATGCATCTAAATTTCTTTTTTATTCTTTAGCCTTCGTTACCCAGATGTATTTACAACGACTCAAGATTTTTCAAATACTATAAAGACTCGTTGTGAAGTCATGATTGATGATGTATTGAAAAGCACAAGCTTTGAAAAGACTAAAAAAAAAGGCACCAGCATGCAGGTACAACGACATAGGAAGAAGCAATTACAAAAAAAGGAACTTAAACAGCACTAGGTTGATTGTTTTGTCATAATTCATTCAATTGTACAACACTTGTAAAAATACATTATAGATTTCTCTTTTTATTTTTTTCTTTTTCATTATCCTTTTACTACTAATAAATAAACTCATCTTGGGCCATAGAAAATATTTTTCTCTTGAATCAAATCCAATGAAACTTGATTTTTAATATGCGACTTCCGTTTTGTTCGATTAGGTAGACTGTGTGTTACCTATAGACTATAAAAATATGTGGTTATCGTCATAATTACTATTTTTAAACCAAGATTTCTTAAATTTACGTCATGGTGATCCCATACCAAGCATTGTTTAAATCAAGTTTTTCAATTGATATAAAAAGAGATCAAAAAAGACAGATTTTTTTTCTCGTTACTAAACAAAAATAACAAACACTTTAAAATGGGTTCTATTTTCTCTTGCTTAAGTGGCATTGTCAGCTCAATTGCCTCTCTCTTCTCTGGTCTTATCAGTGGTATCGCTGGTTTCTTGAATTCTATTGTATCTGCAATTACTCGTTGTATTACCGGTATCTTCAATGCCATCGGTAGATGCTTATCCTGCGGCTGTTGTGGGGGTGGAGGAAGACGAGCCAGGGTCTAACAGAAGGATTACATACTACAAACTACACTAATTAATGCTTATGTACATATATAAATATCTCCAAACCCTCTCAAACTATTACTATTACTATTACTATTACTATTATTATTGTTATATTTATATTTATATTAAAATATAAAACATAAAAAATCTAAAGCTTATTGTAAAATGTGGTGTAATATCTGATGCATATGTTAATAGGAGAGCATTGCTATTCTCTAAAAACTGTACTAATTGTTATTAATGAAATCTGGATTAGCTTTATCTGTATTTCCTTGTCATTATTGAGCATATCTTTCTTTATTCGAGTATAGAAATACCAATATATAATGGAGATTTATGTCTAGTTTATTACATATAGATTTAAGTAATTTTTGGCACTAAAAGTAGTAAAAGCACCAAAGATCTTCAAATTAATGGATTAATGCATTGTGCTGTAATTCTGAGTTTCTAAAATGCTTCCATCAGCTGAGTTTAATATTGACGTACCAAATGGAAATACAATCACAAATCATTGCAATGGTTCTGTGAAAGTACTATAGTTAATATGCATGAAGCATCTCAGTAATTCTCCAGGTGTATTTTTATATAATTAGTTTATTCAATTTTGAGGAGTAATTCATTAAAAGATTGAAACGTAACCATAAAAGTTGGATGTGATTTTTAGTTTAAACCCAATTCAGGGGTAACATTTTTATGCATTTTGATGCTTTTGCAATAGTTTAAGAATTTTTAGAGCTAATATTATACCTTTTCCACAACAATAAAGTATTGTTGTAGAACAATTAAATATTGAGTACTAATACAAGCATATAAATATACATATACATACATACATACATACATACATACATACATACATACATACATACATACATACATACATACATACATACATACATACATATATATATATATATATATATATATGTATTTGCATCATGTCAATTTACAGGATTTATATGAAAGCACTATTACGAGCATGTGTATTTTAAACGATTTCTCGTGAATGATACCCCGAAATCCAGAGTAACATGTGCAAAAACCATGGCGTTCACTCCCAGCACTAGAAGAACTATGTGGATATACTCCAATGCTTTTAAAAATAGCCATGTGTTTTGTTTTAATGACATTTGTCTTCTTAAATTACCGATGTAATCATTTTCTACATTATTGTTTTATTATCCTATAATCCTCAAGAGCGCTAGAACATGTACAATTGATGCAGTGTCTGTTTAGTTGTTTAATTTTAACAGATCACAAAAAAAAACAGATCATGCAAAATGCTATGCATTCAGGATGTAGTTAATATACAATTTGAAGCATCAAAAAATGGGGTGACGGTTTATGTACGGTGGTGCTAAAACGAATATACAAATTAGATGAAATCATTCCTTTTTTTCCCTCCTTCTCTTTCTTTTTTGCAAGCCTTTTAATTTAATCGACATTGATTTCGTTTTTTACATAATCTGAAAAAAAGAAAGTAAAATTATTGGAAATTGATGAGTTCTGTGCATTCAATACAAAGTGGTAAAAAAAAAAGCAGAAGTAAATTGACAAGACTGGCTAAAATCTAACTTCTTTAAATAATGAAATAGACGAAGAATATCCGAAGGAAGTATGCATAAATAATAATGCGACAGCAGCGATAATTACGAATAGAAAGTGAGATTTTAGTCTTTTTTCTTCTTCTTTTTTTTTTGTTTCTTAAAATAACAAACATCTAGAAATTTTAGACCAAATCAAGATAATAATCAAGATCGAGATTCCTCAACCAGCGAAAATGACGATCAAGTTTCCTCAACCAGCGAAAATGACGATCAAGTTTCCTCAACCAGCGAAAATGACGATCAAGTTTCCTCAACTAGTGAAGATGACAATCAAGATTCTTCAGCCAGCGAAAACGACGATCCAGATAATAGCCAAGATCAAGACTCTTCAACTACCGAAAGTGATGATCAGGATCAAAGCGAGTTGGATTACAAGAACATCATTAATCATGAAAGTGATATTATCACGTCAAAAGCCCGATATTCGACCGACAATTACAGTCTAAATTCTGTTGTAAATGATAGCAGTAGGCGCAACAAATTACAACGCAAAAAAAGCAGTGTAGTTACTCGAGGCATGGATTTCATTCGAAGAATGAAATGGAAATCCAATGAAAATACATCTAATAAACGTCGCTTATCACAACCAGATATTGAATTCTTGGATACAGTGAATTGGAGAGCAAGTTGGAGTACACAAAATACACCTCGTGCTAGTATAGACAGTATTTTATTACCAGAGGAATTTATTATGTGGCCACCCTCCGTTTCATTAATGCAGCATGTCGAGAATAAAAATTTAGCGCCTATACATGAAGCATATGCAGAACAATATTCTAGAGCATTACATACACCCTCTCGTTTTTTACCTCAAAATCAAGCAGTGATTACAACTAAGGTGGATGGCACAATTTTATTATTTAATGATATCGCATCGCTTTGTTTTAAAATTGATAAATCGTACATTGGACAATCCATCTTGACTAGTTTACTAGAAGATCCTTTTAGGAAACAAATAACTGGTATACTTGAACGCAGGAAATGTACTCGACATTGCACAAAATCATGTGACAGTAACAATAACAGAGGCCTGGTGCTTGCATGCGGAACAATTGTAAGTTTCGATTTAATGCAGAAATACGTTCGGGAAATTTAATTTTGCATTGATAGACGCCCATAGTAAAAGCAAATAAAGCTAAATCAGTGGCTTCATTATGGCTCAAAGAAAAAAGTTCGGATAATGGTGATCACATTTATTTATGGATATTTGAAGAAATCTATGAAACTTCATTATCAGTTTATGTAGATTCAGAATGCATTATTCGACGAGTTTTAGGCACAATGATTGATATTTATGGTTATAAGGAAGATGATATTATTGGAAAGCCTGTCAATTGCTTGGTTCCGGCATTATCTAAAGAAAAAAGAGACGATAATTTAGAGAAAATGGATAGATTAAAATTTTTTGGTAGTCAATCTAGTCAGGGCATATCTTTTCCAGTCATTTTAAATCTAAATAGACATGTAGCTATTGGAGATGACGATTTATCAAGTTTTGTAGTAAAGATTACTTCATTACCTTCAATTACAGGTTTGATGACTGTATCCCGCTCCACTGGATTAATTACTAGCCTCAGCCCTGTACCAGCTAAATATTTATTTGGTCGTTCTGTCAGTACAATAGTCGATCATTATTATATCAAAGATCTTATACCTTTATTACCATACATCATTGAAAAGAGTACACACCCTTTTATGAATAATCGCATGTGTCGTCAAGTATTATTAGATGAGCAAACAACGAAAAAGCCTGTAATCTATGTGATACATAGAGATGGAAGCCAATTCGAAGTTGAACTGCAGCTCACATTTACGGAAGAATTTATTGATATTTGGATCACTTATGATCGAATTGATGCAATTTCGAAACATGAGAAAAGAAAAAAACAGCAGCAACAACTGGAGCCCATCAACAATAACACCAAAAAGAGGCCTGTGATTAGGTCATTAAGAATCAGTTCTTTTGGAAATGTAGATCAACAACGAAAATTGTTCCCTTCTTTAATAAACAACAGCTCTACTAGCAATACAATTCTTGTGGCGAATGATGAACTACCACCGAATTCACCAGAACAACACGACAATCGACGGCATCCATTAGATGATTATGTGATATTGGAAGTTTTAGGACAAGGAACATATGGAATGGCTAAATTAGCTTATCGAAAAGATGATTTATCACAAAGAAAGCTTGTGATTAAATATATCATTAAATCAAAAATTATTATAGATTCATGGATTAGGTATATTTGGAAAACACAAATTAATAGTATTATAAACACTCTTTCTTTTAAACCAGGGATCGTCAGTTGGGCTCAATTCCCATGGAAATTCATATACTAAGGACTCTTCAAAAATATCCACATGTCAATTGCTGCAGATTAGTAACAAGTTCAGAAGATGAAGATTACTATTTTGTAGTAATGGAATTACTAGGCGACGGCATGGATTTGTTTGATTATATTGAACTAAACAAAAGCATGTCTGAAAATGAGATGCGAACCATATTTTACCAAGTAGCTTGCGCTGTCAAACATCTACATCAACATCGGATTGTACATCGAGATATTAAGGATGAAAACATCATTTTGGATCAACAAGGCACTGTTCATTTGATAGATTTTGGATGCGCAACGTATTACAGAAATGACCGAAAGTTTGATACTTTTACAGGCACATTGGAATACTGTGCACCTGAAATACTCAAAGGAAAGCCATATGCAGGGCCGCCTCAAGATATTTGGGCAAGCGGTATTTTGCTATACACGCTCATGTACCGAGAAAATCCGTTCTATAACATTGATGATATTATGGAAACTGAATTAAGAGTGCCACATGTTGTTTCGCAAGATTCGTTGGATTTACTGGAAAAAATGTTGCAGCGAGATATTGAAAAAAGAATTACGGTGGACCAGGTATTAGAGCACCCATGGTTTTATAACATGTCCCTGTAATAAAAAAACGAATGTGTATTTATTTATTGTGTGTGTGTGTGTGTGTGTGTGTGTGTGTGTGTGTCAAATCCTGAGGTATTTTCCTCCAACATCTAATAGATGTACATCCATTATTGGCTGATCAGGTTCTGTATTACTCAGCAAATTCGAGTAGGACAAGGGGATGAATGCGTTTAATGTTTCTACCTTTTGTTTTCCGTGTTATCATTTGATTTACAAAAAGTTTTGTTACAAGAAATATCTCGTATATATTTGTTGCTTTTTATAATTCGATGCGTAGCATATATATTCTATATAGAATCATTTAATTGTGATTTGAATTGTCAATTGATGGAATCAATTTATTATATAAGCAGTTATGTATGAAATTTAAATTGAATCAAGACTAAAATCAAACAAATTCTCCAATTTTTTTGATCTACATGAATTATAATAAGGTATTTAACTATGAATCACACGAATATTTGGACGGACCATCTTTTTTAATAACAAATATCACGAGGTAAATACTGTTATTCATATCTATAGTTTATAAAACTGCGGTAAGTAGTAACCCATAATATCGTGGTAGTACCAAAAACTAATACACAAATCAAACGAGTCCAGACCAGCGCATTCGATCTGTCAAGCCGGGAAATTATTTAGTAGTTCAATGTTCCTGATTATTTTTCCATTGTATAAAATTTGAACTACTGGTCTATAATCTAAATTGGTCTGTTATGACAAACTTATGGTAAAATTTCTATATCATTCTTATGGAAAAATGGATTTTATTTAGCCTATAGACTAAGAAAAACCTTAAAATTTTAGAGTTTTGATATTTTTTAAAATTAAATCAATCCAGAACTAAGATCATTTCTTTTTATATATTTATTTATTTAATAAGAAACAAGTATAGCGTAGTGTATAATAAAGTTACATTTAACCATGCGATAGCTGAATTGTTATTCACACAGAACTGTTGTATTTATTCTCACATTAGACATTATGTACCACCAATCCCCCAGAAACAATATTTATCGAAACGGTCATTATTACAAAGACTATTAAAACTCCATTTTTAGGGTGGGTAGTATAAATAGAATCAAGCACAAATGCACCTTTTTCTCCCTCGATATATATTCATTCACACACACACAAAATGGATAAATTAAGATCTTCAGCTAAGGTGAAAATTCATATAGAAAGCGAAAACTTAATCATGTATGGCTCATCGAGTGAATCTGCTGGTTGTGTATTAAGAGGAGTCATGTCATTGAGACTACAAGAAACTACAAAGATAAAGTCAATTGCATTGGAATTAGTTGGTAAAATGGCTGTAACATGGACAGAAGGTAGGAATGAATATAAATTGCATTAAAAAAAAACATACTTATTGATATGCTTTTTTTTTAATAGGTCTGGGTAATGGCCATGATAGACTATTTTGTGAAGAAAAATCAGTATTGAATCACACATGGACATTTCTTCCTAAAGAAACAAAATTGCACTTAATGAAAGCTGGAGATTATACCTATGATTTCGAACTAGCTCTTCCTGGAAACCTACCAGAATCTACATATGTTCCCAACTTTTACACTGTTCAATATCATCTTAAGGCAACCATTGAACGCTCTACATTTATGCCTAATCTCAATGTTCGCAAAGTTTTTTACATTTCTCGCCAATTGTTACCACTTACACCCGAATTTTTAGAACCAGTGGCTATCTCAAATCAATGGTCAAACAAATTAGACTATGAGATCACATTGCCTAGTAAAATTTATACTCACGGCGATCAAATCCCCATCACGATTCGAATTACGCCTCTTACGAACTCACTGCGTGTACGACACCTGTCTTGTACTCTCAAAGAATACATGATCTGCCGTGCTGCTGGACCCACTGGTGGTGGGATATTAAATACCCGTCCCCGAGCTCACGGCCGAGTCTTATTTTCTACAAGGGATGACAAATTTGGTCGTGCCAATAATGCTACTTCGACACAAGCTGAAAATTTTATTGAGTGGACAAAAGTACAGACTATTCCATTACCTTCTTCAGTTCAAGATTTGCAATGTGATATTCAAAATGAAGCTATTCGTATTAGACACAAGATCAAGTTTGTATTATCGCTTATTAATGCAGATGGACATGTTTCGGAATTGAGAGCGGCTTTACCAATTACTATTTGTGCTGTCAATAATACGGGGTTGCCTGCTTATGAAGAGGCATGGCGTAGTTTGCCATATGACCCTGCTGCTTTCTTGGCTCTTTTGTATCAAAGTAACAATAACAATACCCAACCAATTTTGCCTTCTTATAATTCAATTGTAGATAGTTGCTCTCTTATTGCTGCTAACAATCCTCCAACGTATGATGAAATTCCTTGTTTAATAACTCGTTAAGACCAAAAGAGCGTCTTTTTAATTTGTTGTATATTTATTTCTATCTTGTATATATTGATAATAATCCCCCCCCCTCTATTTTGTAATTTGTAATAAAGCCTATTTACTTTTTTGATTTATAATAAATGTCTGGTGCTGTTGTCAAGTGAGTGACATTGATTGTATTCATACATAAATGATCTCAGAATCAAATTCAATGCAGCAAATATGATGGAGCTGCTGATTACGGTATGCATGATAATGGAAAAGCTTAAATCACGGAACTGGGTTTATTTAAGTTTCTTGGCTAAGCTCAATTTAAACGTTCCGATTTATTTCCAAATGTAGTAAAGAAACTATACATACTCATGCATGAGACAATGTTCCGCAGGCCTTTTTTATGAAGCGGCTTCATAATGAAGCTTTTTAATATTTTTAATTCCTGGAATCAAAAGCATAAGGCTTTTTCATAAACAACAATTGAAAAATTCGCATAGCCTCAAAGTACCAAAAAACGCGCGGCGACTTTCTTTAAAACTTTTTGGGAGGCATGTGTTCAACTAAATTGGAGAACGGGCCCCTTCCTGTATATGGCAGCAGTTTTTAGCCAATATAATAGCTGTAAAATAGCCTTAACTGTACTCATCAAAGCAACTAGAAATAGGAAAAACTATGCTATTAAAATCTTTAAAACCGGAGCGTGTCATCTTTTCTATAGCCAACCCTACATTAAACACCCGTTAAGAAATATTTTGAACATTGTGAAATATACATGAGTGTTGCATTCTGCTACCTGCCCCTATTAAGTTCATTTTATATCTTACAAAAGACTTAAAAACATATAAAACTTACTGCTTTTTCTTTAAAAGCTGAGTCTCGCTTTTCGTCCCTTTCCAACTTTCTTTTTTCTTAAATGACACTAAGAAAACATTATATAGTGATGTACCAGATATGCTCAACTTTAATCCAAAAACACGTATCCAAAAATAGCCTATCTCTAGCAGTAGCTATAACGTTTTTCGTGCTAATGTTTCAGCTTTTTACTAGAAATTTACTGATAAAGTCAAAAACTTTGAGCCTTCATATTTCTGCAAAAGACTAAGTTATACTAACTTTTTTTAATAATAAAACTTGATTTATAACGCTTTATAACATATTTAAGTATAAAAAAATTCTGCACACTTTTTTTTCTTCTTTTTTGCCATTTTTTTGTAGCGAATTTCAAAATATTCGTTAAATTGAGCAGCAGTTATTGTTTATTCCTACTATAGATCGCAATGAGTTCTATTAGGTCCATTTACGAAAGGGGGGGGGTTTAAAATAATGATTTTTTGTAGAAATATCCTCAAAAACGTGTAAAAAAAAGTTCCTCGATTTTGCTTCCAAAATAGACGAGTATATCCTCATTCTAAACTTTGGATTTGAAATTTTTTTTACAAATATCTTGAATTCTCTACGAAAATGAAGCTAAAAAGTTCGTCAATAGCTTGGTCAATAGATAATTTTTGCACATTTTATTAAACATTTAAATTTAGATTATGCTTATTAAAAGTGATTTATATCCTCAAAAAACTGCTAAAATTTCAATTGCAATTTACACAAAATTTAATGTAAAACGTTTGTCCAAATTTTAGTTGTCCAAATGTAAAATTTAACTTGTACAAAAACCATTTAATACACTAGCCCAACTTACTTTGCAGCTCACGAGCTATTAGAAAATTTTGTTTTTTGAATCATTTTTGAATCGATCTGTCACACTGATCTATCAGAATTAGAAATTACAGAATTACCAATTTAGAGCATTTGTCAAACCATGATGTTTGACATGCAAATCATACAATGCTGCATTCCATACGTTTATCATCATGCTACTATGGGACTATAGAAGCATCATTCTATTATTTTCACACAATATCCACATGTTCATTCTAATTATATTATTATTCACATTTGATTCACTCATCCAATTAGTATATAAACCCTCTCTATAAGCTCATGATAAAACGATACTTTTTCATTTGAATAATTTTATACGTTTACCTTTTGATAAAGCACGCACTATGGAAAAAACGCGAAAATTTCAGTTTTAAAATTTGCAGTTATTTATTTCTTTACATAAGATTGTTATAAAGTTATACCTTTCCAATAACATCTTCGCATAAAACAGTTTCTGCAGTGATAGTCATAGTAGTTTTTTCAGAAAAGCTGTAGTTTATATCTCGTTTTATACTGTTGTATAGGATCGGATTTACGATAATATACTTGAAAAAGAGTACAATAAAAAGAATGTGTAATTAATCAGTTCTTCAACTGTACAATAAAAACAAGATAAGATTTATTTAGATATAAAAGTATTGCCTTTTATAATGATTTAGTGTTGAGTTCCTGAGATATAATTAAGAGCGGTATTGAACTATTATTAGACCTGTTTGAGAGCAATTTATGGATTGATGTTAATCAATCATAATTAAGCCGTGATTGTAGAGCTTGTGAATTGCCTTGTTTCAATGCTGCGCTTGTTGTGCCTGGATTGTGATTTGATATCTATTGACAGCTATAGTATACATTTTAATAACAACTAGCAAGTATTGGTTACCATGGATAGGTGGAGAAAATGTTTCAACAAAATCAATTGAAAACATTTAAACAATTTAGTAACAGGAAACGACGAATATGAAAGTTTAGGTAGCTTTGAAGAACTAAATAACAAGCATTGATTGTATTGACGGACATGAGATTCTATATCTTCGTAACATCTAGGCCACCAATATTTTTCATATATTTAACCTTTTCCAAGAAGCATACTGACCAAAATATCCAGCACTATCATGAATTTTTTGTAGAACACCTGAATTGTCGAAACAATATAAAAAATAACAATTAAAGAAAAAGAATGAATTGATCAGTTTCTCAACTGTTATAAAAAATCAAAAATGATAGTAAAGTTTATTTAAAAAGTAAAATGTGGTTGCTTTTATATATTTTAACTATTATGGTTATCTCAGGGACCACACCAGTATAATTCCCTAAATTGTATCGTGAGAATAATTATCCAAACATACCTTGAGGATTATTCATCAATAATCCGGTCAAAACAAATGCCATGTTGCGATATTGCGTGGCAGTATGGATGCTCTGGGTGTTGTGTCAATATCTATATCAAGGTCGCACATCCAATGTTCCAGTCTATAATCGGTATTATAGTAGATTAAAGTGTATTCACATGATCTACATCATGTTCTCCACGTTGTTCCACAGAATATCCTTAAGATATTAAATCTAGTATTAGTTATAATGAAAGTATATAAATACATCCTCTGGATGTATCGTTAATAAAAAGTGTAATATTTTGGCAAGATTATTTCTATTGACCCTTTTGACATTTCACTGGGAATTAGAATTATTAATACTGTTAAAGTTGCCCTTTTTTAGTATTGTGAGAATTGCCCATTAATTCATGATTATAAATATGAGAAAAAGTCTGGAATATACTATGGTATTACAATAGAAAGAAATAGACAGATATAGCTGAATACAAACCACTGTTTATAGTCATAAGGTGTAACATATATGAAATTATGCCATGTAGTAAAATATACTATTTATGGACATGTTGAATTAGAGTTTCAATGTTACTTCAAATGTATATATTTAGATTTAGCAGTTGTTAATATTGTAGAAGGCGGCATAGATATGGTTGACACAACAACACCAGTATGTTCATCGATATAAGGAATCTTTACTGTTCAATCCTGCTATATTTTTCTATACGGATGTCCCATAAAAATTTTAAATTCAAGAGATTTATTTCGAATATCATTACATCATCACCAAAAGTACCGGAAGTTCCAACAGTCAAACAATTATATACTTGCTGCTGTGGAATATATCCACTTTTGATCTCCATTTCATCTGATGTTAAAGTTATAGCACCGCAGATTTGAATAGACTTATACCATAAATAGGATATGCTAATTCAAAACTAAAATAAACTATTTCACCGAAATATAAGATCTTGACAGTTTATAGTAAAAGACCAATTAATATTCGGATAAAGTAAATAATTACTCTATATTAGACTAAGATCATATTTTAGTATATGACTAGCTATCTGAGATAGCTTTTAGCACAATAAAGAAGATGCTAACTGACTTGATCTGGTATATCATTAATAATCTATAGAGATGCCAAGCGACACTAGTATTAGAACATTTATCCATAGAAAACTATATAAAGAGGAATATTTGCCTATCAAAGGAGAGTTCCTCAGTTTAAGATATTTCGGTTAACTTGATAATAAAAACCTACAATTATCTAGTTGACTTTCTATTGTTTTATATTTTTTTCCGTGAATATCCTATCATTCATAGTATATTCCACAGCTGCAATTCTGGCTCATGTTTACAATTATCAATAAAAAATAATTGATCATACATGTTATCAGGAACAGACAGATGATTCTCTTCAGCAATACCATTAGTAGGATACCGAGACATAACATCAGCAACAACATTTTGTTTTCCCTTGATATGTTTTACGCAAAATCGAAGTTCAGACAAAGCCGTACTCCAACGTTGTAGTCTTTGAGAGACACAACCTTGCTTCGACATTATATAAAAAACAGCATTATTGTCAGTAAATAAAAGAATGGTTTGTCAAGTAGATATTTTCGAAATTGGCTACAGAATATACAACGGCAAGAAGTTCTTTTTCAGTAGTAGAATAATTGACTTCAGCAGCTTGCAATTTTCTTAAAAATTTTTCCGTCTATGTCTTTTTGCGAAAGAACACTACCAACAGCAATATCACTAGCATCATAAAACAAATAAAATTCTTTATCAAAATTTGAAAAAATTAAAGTAAGCGTATCAATTATAATCCTCAAATTTTGAAAAGTATTTTCACAATCATCAGACCAACAAAAGGGAGTATCCTTTTTTAACAATAGCAGCAATAATGGAGTAGTATTAACAATCTCAGTAAAGCAAGGTATATAATTTCGATAAAATCCAGCAAGGTTAACAAATGCTAGAATAACAGTTTGATTCGCAGTCTTGGGAAATTTTGAATTTTGGAAATATTTTCAGGAAGTGGTTTAATTCCATCTTTTGAGACATTAAAGCCAACTAAATTAGGACTATGTTGAAATAATGAACATTTATTTGAATTTAGAGTAAGTTTGGTTTCCCTAAAATGATGTAACCAAGCTTCAAATTCTTTTTAAATATTCTTCAAACGTATTATTAAATTGGATACAATCATCAAAAAAATTTACAATAGATGAATTTTCACAGCTGATAAAACTTTCACAAGCTACATAAATACATATACTATAAGCCATTGGCCCATTTCTAACACCAAAAGGAAGACTTCTATAGCTATAAGCTCCGTAGGGTGTATTTATGGTTAGCTTGGGGATACTAGACTTGGACA
The DNA here is from genome assembly GCA_016758945.1 of Mucor plumbeus. Classification (NCBI taxonomy): domain Eukaryota; kingdom Fungi; phylum Mucoromycota; class Mucoromycetes; order Mucorales; family Mucoraceae; genus Mucor; species Mucor plumbeus. The sequence goes on from JAEPRC010000146.1 coordinate 26,727, forward strand.
CAGGTACTGCATTGAAGCCCTTAAGCATGCCATAATGAGATAACCAATTTGCACCTCCAATTGACTCAATTTTATCCTTTAACAAAGGAAGTTGCCTTGCATAACGAACAGTAATAATATTAAGTTTCATAAATTGAGAAACCAATTTTTTAGATCCGTCTTTTTTTGCAACATAACGACACGGAAAACTCCAACCACCATTTCCAAAATTTTCAGCATAGGAGCATTAGAGTGAGGAATCAATATACCGTTTTCAACCATTTCTTAAAGTTTAGTCTTCAATAAGATCAGTTCATCATGAGAGAAACGAGAAAAAGGTTTTCGATAGATAGTTTTAGCATCCCTAGTATCTACTAAAAATTCTAACGGATTTGTTTGCTTCATATGTTTATAACATATACCAAATACATCAGAGTAAGTAAGCAATATTTCACGGACAGAGGATCTTTGTTCATCAGATAAAAGCTTGTTATTATCATTAAGTTTAGATAGCAAATTTCCCAAACGTTCTTCATCATTTTTAAAGTTAATTTTTACAGCAGCTCCAGAAGGAGAAACAATAATACTACAGTCTTTAATAATTTTAAAAATTGCTTTATTGTCTTCTTTATTGTCCAATGCCATAATCAACATATATCTTTCAATTTCTTCAATGTTGGAAGAGTCAAAACCATCAAAATCACTTTGTTCTACATTAGAATCAACGTTAGGTTCTATAATCTTTAGTTTTTCCATATTGACATTTTACAGTGAATTAATAATCTTAGGAGCAGCACTATCAAGGTTTTGCTTGGAAGTATAATAAATAGGTAACTTGATTTGTTTTGAAGGAGTTTTGACAGACCATATGTCATTTTCTCAATCTGTGTGGACTTTCATTTCATGAAATGCAGATCTTCCTAATAGTAAGGCATATTGATTATCAACATCAAGGCAAAGTAAATCTGTATTGACAGTAATACCATTGCTAACATTAATTGACAGATTTTAAGTCGTCTATAAGCAATTATAACATTTATACCATCGCCAAGAGATAACGGACAATTAATTGGGACAATATCCAACTCCCAACCAAGTGATTGAGTGAATTGCGTACTCATAATGCAAAATGCAAGGTATACAACCACCATCAAGAATAATTTCACACCAAACATTGTTAATAGTACCTTGTGCTCGAGGAGCAGAATTTTCTTTTTGTATATCACTGTTCAGTTGCGGATCGACAAGATCACATTCAGGAACATGTCGGGGTTTAGTAATAGTCTTTTTAAATTGAGACAGAACTTGAGGAGAAAACTCAGCAAGTTGTGCAGCAGACAATAAAAATACTTTATCATGAAGTAAGTCTCGCAAAAATCAAGTACCAGAGTGAACACGAGGATTAACAGCTTCTTTAGAAACAGGTTTTGAGTTTGCATAAAGTTTGTTAACCATTGGAGTAGGAATTGTGTGAGGATGTTCAAGTAAAACGTGAAACCAATTTAGTTTCCGTTTCATAATTATTATTTGTGGTTGCTGATTTATTTGATTTAATAGTTGCATTAAGGTCAATTGCATTAACTTTTTTATTTGGAGAAACAACAGAAGGCGAATCTGTTAATCGATTTCGTTTTTCAACGTCATAATCTCATCAGCTACATTAGCTTTGATAAGCATGTGAGATGTGAGAACCTGTAGGATTAGTATGTTTAGTTCGATTCTTTTTTTGACAACGAAAGTATGCATGGTCACCACTACAAATTTTACACGTTTCAGTACAATTGTTTAAACTATGACCAGATTCTTGACAGTTATAGCAGAGAAATTTCTTCCAAGGACGAGAAGGATTATTATGCATATTGGATTGAAGAGTTTCAAGAGAGGACGTTAATTTCGCAACTTGGTCAGACAATATTTGAATATTATCATCTGTATTGGTCGAATTTAGCCTTTTTAACATAGCATGAAGTTTCGAAATACCGATAGCAAAATTAGTATAATCTGAGTACTAATCGTCAAATTCCAACAACGTTTTAAACAAAGTATTGGATTGAATCAGAGTTCCAGGGTTAGAGCTTCTTATTGCTTTCTGAACGTACGAATCGTATTTTGTTCTTAGAATAAAGTACTTGATAAATGTTTTCTCAGGAATAATTATATTTGGTTGGAGAGAAAGAGTAGAAACATCACCATTATTTGAATCTTCAGTAGCATGAAAATTGGTAGAATTTCTTCTTATGACAGCATCAGTTTTCTTCAATCAATTTCGCTGTCATATAACAATTTAAGCTTCTTCGTTCTTTTAATATATGCAAGTGATGACTCTTTAGGTTCCAGTTCCAAATTTACAAGAGATTCCAAAATACTAATAGCTGATATTCTTATTCAGAATTCTTCTTAATTAATTGCATGAATGATTCCCATGTGGTTTCTTCGTTTCTTCACTAGAAACAACTTAAGTTATCCATTGCACATAATCTTTAGGAAGACTTCAAGTACAAATAGAAAATAGTTTTTGACGTTTTGACCAATTATTGCATTCCGCAATAGCTTCATATAGTTTTAGCCAAGAGGAGGCTGGGTCTCCACCCTTTACAAATGGTGTAACCTTAATTGGTTTTGGCATATTGTAATAACAACAGTTGTAACAATAATAATACTAGTAATAGTAACACAGCAATGTTCTTTAAGATGACAAGATACACTTTTCTGTTAGCAGGCACCACGTAATGTAGTACTATGTTCTTGGAATAGTTTAATTAAGTTATTAAAAAAGAAGTACTTTGGGGTTGGACGTTGGTGTTACTAATGTATTTCCAATATTGCTTTTGGGAATACTTACTATGTATTAATGAGGGTTAATATTTGACAAGTAGTATTAAGAAATATTGGGGTTGTGTTTTAATATATTTATTTGATTAAATTATTAAAATAGTGTAGAAGAATAAAACAGATATTTTCACTAATGTTTTAATATCTGTTTCTGCTTGAGTATTTAAATGATTAATTACTGAAACAATTCATGCAGTTACTACTGCTATGTAATGTGAATTATTACACACCAAAATTGATGTATAGATACTTTTGAACACTATAATCAATGAGACAATTATATGAATTGAGTTCAATTTATTTAATAGTAAAAATAAAAAAGAACCGACAATACATCGGTTAGGTAGCAGTTGTAGTTAGTTAAATAAAGTAAAGTAAAATAAAATAAAGCAGAATAAAAAGGAATCGTAATTTTTAAGGGATTTGATAAATATTTATACTTTTTTTGATTTAATTTTGCGTTAAATTTTCTGACATTTTTTTAGTATGACTTTTTGTATTAATCTTTTATTTACACTTCACTAGTTCAGCACAGAATTAGTTTTAATAGTAAGCTATATTAATAAGTAGGGTAGTATTGAAAACAAAGACAATAATAGTGGCGTGTTATTGTAATCTCAAAACTAATAAGAATTAGACAAGACTAAAATTTAGGCTTTATTCAATGTAGTAGAGAACGAGATTATATATAAAAGAGATTATCAGGCGATACAATTAGTTATTAATAGCGTGACAAAAACAATATCTTGAGAATACAACTACAGTAGAGCCATATTTATATTGTGATATAACAGTTATAATTCTAACCAACAAATTACATTCATCGTGTAAATACAGTAAGTAAAAGGGTCAAAAAAGGGACAATGGTGTAGTATAAAAGCTTTAATTGAGTGAGATATCTACCATGTGCATGTATGATGGACAATATATTTTCTATGACTTGGTGATATGACGACGTTATATTAAGATATAATTATCGGTTTTTTGTCTATTATTTATGTTAAATATCAACTCAATTCTATATTGAACCTGACATCCAAATGGAATTGAAATAGTATAAATACTTTTAGAAATCAGGGCCTGATGGCTGCTGTCTTCCTTTTTAACTTCATAATGAAGACTCTATGTTCTCCGTAATATAGTCACTTGTAGTTTTCTTTATTTTATTGTATTGGAAATAATCGTTATTTACTTATAACTCTCAATAATGAAATTAATTTGCATTAATCTATATCAAAAATATAATCTAATAGTATATGTAAAAAAAAGTGAATTAACTTAAAATATTTAAATTATACATTTATAGTGAGATAAATTTTGCATCCAAAGTGCAATAGTAGGATATGTGCAATCAATTGAAGTATTGTATAATTAAAATTTTCCTATGCATTACTATTTTCTTTCTAGCAAAATAATAAAATTCTTTATATCCTGAGTAGTAACTGCTAATTACGATGCTGGTGATGTGCTAACGGCTACTTTTTTAGCTCTTTTGTCTAGCGAATTCTCACATAGTACATTTTACCTGTGTTCGATGTTCAAAATTTTTTCTAGTTTATATAAATTTACCAAACTTGATCAAATTTTTGAATGCTCTTTTAACATATTTTTTTTTATTTTATTTTTATTTCAAATCGTTAGATATATTATAGCTGCTATATTCCTCTTAAAGTTTTAATAGAGAAACATTTAATCTTATATATCTGCTAAGAAATCTCGCACGGACACTATAAGCATGCATGTGTTATTTATTCTCCCAATAAGCAGAAACATTTGGCCATTGTAACGATATGCACTGTACATGATGCATGATAATATAAACAGCTTTTCTGTATTCAGTTTTTGGTTCGATTTGCAAGTATTATATTTGCAAAGAAATTATAATAATGTATAGCGGAATATTTGAACATCAATTTTAAGTAAAGTACAAATGAATGCCTTTTTTAAAGAACATCAATGTTCTTGTGGCTACATCAAATTTGAAGCTTCAAAAACTTGGAAACTCTGAATACGCATATCTTTCAAAACATTTGACGTACATAATGATGCTTAATTCCTAAAAAGCTTGTAATTAACCAAGAAAAAGGGATTTATATTTGAAAATATTAATTTCTAAATTTCCATTAATTGACTTTTCAGTCAATGTCTGAGATTCTCTCATATAAGCGCATTGATAACGTTATGAGCCTATTGTCGATCTCGATTGAGCACATTCGTGTGCTCTGAGAGCATACAGCGGAGGTCAGTGAGCGTACAGTATGTCAGAATACTTTTTACAATACCGCCTTAAAAATTATTTTTAAGAATTCCTTCAAAAAGTAGACTTACTACATATCCAGCTTGAGCTACGGGGCCTAAATTATCAAACTCCGTTTTATGCCGACTGTATCTTAAAATACCGGGAAAATTACTACAAAATCTACTTTTCAGTTGATAACTCTTGCAATTTTAAAATAACTTTAAAGCGTAATATTTCAAAACAGTTGCATAAGGGAGGAAAAACAAATCTAGTAAAAACTCCAATTAAGTTCATGCATTATTTATAAAGGTATTTCCATTAGAAGCGTACAAAAATGCAACTTCAATGGACTGTAACTCGAGATAGCAACCGTTTAAGCATATAGTTTATAAGCCAAAAATGATTCCTTCATTTAGCTCTATTATATTTTACTATAAAACCAATCTCGAAAAAATCATCAATTTCTCCTTGTATACCCTCGTCCAAAATTTAGCTTTTTCAAAAAAAGCTAATAACTTCATGAAAAATAGCGCTAGAGAGACAAATAATACCTCAAATAATAGATATTTTTTTGCTTTATTTGTTTGCAACAATAAATTTAAAACTTTGCTATAAAAATATTTTTAAAATTACTAAAAACTAACTTTTATGTTTTTACTTTTTTTACAAAATTTTTGGTGATAAACATTTTCAATAATTATATAATTAGATGTAAAATTAAATTTTATGTTGAGGTTAATTAATAGAGCTAGTCAGGTTACTATGCACTTTGGATGTCAATTTTGCATTTTAAAAATTTAGGATTTTTTTTTATCGATTTTCTCATCATCAGAAAGTTTTATTTTAAATCACCGCCAAGCCTAAAATGCATGAGAATTCAGAGAAAATTTAGAGAAAAATTTGTCGAAATTGTTGTTTTTTTTGCAATGCAATGGTATGTAGGGAATATTTAAATTAGAAAATATAGTAGTTACGAATGGAACAACTCATTGTAAATTAAAACAAGGTATTAAATTAGTTTTTCTATTCAAATAATTTAATTGAATTTACGAAAGTTTCTTGTATGACTCCTGTTGTAATGGTAGGTATATCTAGTGTTGAACCACAGAACAAGAAAACTTTCCGCCTCACCGAATTACTGTGAAAATGAGAGAATGAAGTCGCGCTTTTTTTTTTTTTAGCTGTTTTGTATGGAGTGGCTAAGATGTTCTTTGAAATTTTTTAATAAAATCAAATAATTGTTCAAAATCGAATTTTGAAACTGCAGTAAAAAACAAATAGCATTTCTTAATTTCATCAACAGCTGATTCAAAGAAGTTTAGTACAAGCTCTTAAAAACAAAATCTCTTTTTCTGTGTAAAAAAAAAAAAAAAAAAAAAAAAAGCCGCAGAAAAAGTAACTGTAATTAATACAGTAAATGTTGGCCCAAATGGATTACGAGCTTCAAAATATTCATTACATTTATAACAGTATCAGTAATAAAAATCTCAACATCTCATGGTTTGCTGGCCCACTTTTTAATTTTTTAAATCTATTCCAAATTAGCATTAAAAACTAAATTTAATGGCTAGGGGTCTTCTGTTGACATTGTTACATTGGGTAGTCTAAATTTAGAGATCAATAGACTTGACATGTTTTCAATAAAGGACATGAAAACAAAGAAACCGTACAATGTACCCGAAGTGCTATAAGTGATTGTTGGAAATTAAATCAGTTTTTTCTTACAGTAGTAGTCTATTGTATCAAATCAGAAGCTGTTGTAGCATGAATTTTTTCGCTAAACAAAAAGACAATCTAAATGCTAGATATTTAGATATACCAACAATTAACTTTCAAAAATGCCAGAACTAAGTACATTAAAGTTAATTTTTAAAATTGATGTTTTATGATAAAATAAATTCTTTCAATTCTCGACTTTTGAGAAATCTACCATTTATCTTTTTTTTTCCATTTTTTTTTTTTTTTTTTTTTTTTTTTTTTTTTTTTTTTTTTTACAATCAACAATACAATATAATACAATGCATGCTCACACTGTAAGCGAGGACAGCGAGGATATCATTTGGTATTTAGGTTTATAAAAAAAAGTTACGGAGGAGTTGCAATAGATAGACAATAAATGATTTCATGCATTGTGGAATTCATACTGTTTTATTTTAATTTGAAATCGGCTATTTTATAAGGTTTCCATTGGAGTATCCTTCATACCCTATTTAATAAATAAAAATCAATGTAAACATACCATCCAGCATAAAGCAGTTATAAGCAACTTACATAATTCACATAATCAGGAGTTTCGCAAGCTTCATATTCATCAATCAGGTCTTGCACCACACGACGAGAATCATCAAATTCCTCTAAATCATCAGAAAACATGGCATGTTTTCTATATTGTTCCAAAAATGCATTTCTCTTCCTTAATTTATCATATTGGTCACAAGTGCGTTTAAACAACGAGGCAATACTTGTATGATTTGCCAACATTAAACCACTCACACGATGAGGTGTTTGCACATAGGGAGACTTTTTGGAAAGTGCGACTTGAATACTAGCTGGTCCCCAAGGTATAAATGATGCTAATCTTCTTTCACGGATACGAAGCAAAGACTTATGTACATCGGTTGGATCTGCTTCTCCTTGAATAATATCTAATACTGAAATATAACAACTACGTTTTGATGGCATTGTGCTGACCATTCGATTCTTTGGTTGTAATAATCTTCTCATCACATCCAAAACAGTTGTTTTACGAATTGATTTGGCCTAAAGTATAATGAATAAATAAAACGCTCGATTTTTTTTTTTTGCATCAGTCCCAACCTTTTCAACTTGCTCGCTTGAGAATGGTGTATAAGCTGTTGTTAAGAAATGGCACCTTGGTGTAGGAATTAATGAAGCTACGATACTAACAAGATCATTGTTCATATAACCAGGATATCTAAGTGTTGATGTACTAGCTGACATAACTGTAGATACCAATTGATTTGTTTGTTCGAATGTAGGTTGTTGGATGTGTAATCGATCTGTAGCAATTCGTGATAAAGCTGCATTGTCAAGAACGACAACACTATCGGCATTGTTTGTGAGTCTCTTTAATGCAAGCATACTGTTATAAGGCTGAACGACTGTATCAGATACTTCAATTGAATCAGGAAATACTGAATATGTTTGAATCAACTTTTTTGGATAGCGATCATTGAGTCTTTCAAGTAAAAATGAACCTAAACCAGATCCAGTACCACCAGCGATAGAATGTAGTAACATGAACCCCTTTTTAAATAGCGTTATTGCCATTCGTACATTGACAGGCTTAATGAATCAACGTACCTCTAAAGAGTCGCTATTATCTGCCTCTCTGTCTACCATATCCATAATATCTTCAGACATCTTTTCAGCTTGTGTGTACCCATTTGGCCAAATGTTTCCTGCCCCTCCACCATCTTTTGAAGTGAATATATTTTCAGGATTATATAAATTAGCAAATGGTGAAGCTTTGATATTATCAATAACCTATATAAAAAAGTCTTTCAATAAGATAATTGTGAATACAAATTCTCAAACTAATATATACTCTTGGTTCAAGATCTAAAAGTAATGCACGAGGAATATAATGCTCATCATCAGCCTAATCAAATATTTTTTTTTATCTTAGTAAATGTCAAGCCAATTAGATAATTTTAATATCTACCTGATAGAAAAAGACATCTTTTCTATCACCACCTTCTGTAGCGAATTCTTCTAAAGTGCCATCGTTGCTGATGCCATGCTCAGAACAGATTTGTCTCCAAAATTCACTACCAACTATCATAATGTAAATAACAACAAATTGTTGCATAATTTCTATAGAAATTCTTTACTTTGATTTCCACATTGTCCAGCTTGTAAGGTGATTATTTCACGTGGCATTTTGAATATATAATAATAAAGTTTGAGAAAGCAAAAGTATAGTTCTAGTAATTGAATGTCTTTTTTTTTTTTTTTAAAAAAAAAACCAACATTGATGTACGTGACGCGTTGGACAGTGTAACAAACTGATTACAAAATGTTGAAAGAATTCAATGGTTTCAATAAAGCTTTTTTTTATTAATTTAAATATATTACAGAAGGTGTTTGCTCAAACTCTTTGAAGAGAATAGCAATATTTAGAAATCTACGAAAAATTTACAGTCTTAATTTTTGTTCTTTTCAGTCAAATCATTTTGATAATCATGCAAACGAAGCAAATTACGTTCCAACATGGCAACAGTAACCTTGCCAACAGAAGGAACAAAAATGGAAGCCTTTGTCTTGATATCATCTTCAAAATTAGCAGATGATGAAAAGTTGATGGCAACAACACCATCTTTCAATAAAGAAGTAGGCATTTTGTATTTGGGTGTAGGGACACCAGTGATAACAACATCACACTGAGGTATAATTTGTTCAACTGTAGCATCGATATCTTCAACTTTATGATGGGCTAATTTGATACCAGTTCCACGAGTAAAGACTTGAATGCCATTGACATCAACAGAGTAAACTTTGGCACCATCGTTTGCAAGCATGGCGGCTAAAGGGCGACCAACAATTTCACTACGATTGATGACAGCAATAGTGCGACCATATAAACGATTACCATAAGGAATGACAGGGTTGTAAACGCCAATATATTCGAGAATCTACAATTTGATATAGTTCAATAACAAGATCAAATATAGAAATATAAATAAAACTAACCTTAACACAAGCAAGAGGAGTACAAGGTATGATACATTTCATAGTTTCAGTCTCATCCATGAAACGAATGTTATGATAGACATTGTGTACAAACTTGTGGCAGAGACCCTCAACATCCTTGAGTTCACTAACACAGCTCTGGAGATATAAATCCTGCTTTCCACCGAAAACGGGGTAATAGACCATGATACCATTAATGGACTTGTCATCATTGGCTTCTGTAATCTTTTCTTCCAACTCCAACTTGCTAATCTTACGAAGTTCAAATTCAACACCGGTTTCAGCACAAGTCTTTGAAGTCCATTCAGCATATTTCATAGCGGCAGGATCTTCATTAGCGAGGAAACCAACTAATTTAGGCTTGATGTTACGTTCTTTGATATCTTCCTTGATTTGGTTTCTATGATTGAAACATTTAACATTGATTTTGCTTTACTAATACTTTATATAAACTCACCTGAAAGAGGCAGAAACTTTTGAAGCGAGAATTGTCTTACAAGACATGTTGAATTATGTAGTAGAAGGGATATTTGATGGAAGAAAAGGGTATTATAATATGAAAAAATCGGAGATGGTCTTAAATCGGGGGGATTTTCGCCCATGAAAAGCAGTCTAAATGCCCATCAAAGATATGAGTCTTTTCCTTTATTGAAATGCAACTATAACTGTTAATGAACTCAAGAGCAAGATCTCCGCTTTCAGAGTATAGATTTCATTATTATTCATCTGCATTTAAGTGAACAACCGGTACAAAATTTTGTGAGGCGTCGACTAAATTTACTAATTCAAGTCTTTGGTTCAAACGTTTTTGACGTCTTTCAAATCCTCCTTCGTATAATTCCAAACCATATTCAGTTTGTGGAATAACTTTAGGTATAATAACAGGGATATTCTCGCTATCAACTGCTGTAACCGTAAAGAACCCATCGTTTGTAAATTTAGTTTCTCCCGTCAACAAATTTTCTACAAGACAAAAAATGAAATTTTTTTGCATGAATTGATTGAATTTCAAAAAGATTAATCAACATCTATTACCGGCTTCTACACTGACATATACCTCCATTGAAGAGTTAAAAGACCTTGAAACTAAAGATCGGATAGTAACAACATCACCTACTCCAGAGCTTGCTATAAAATTAAGGCTATCGATGCTATAATGAAATATTTTAGATGGAGGAATTTATGGTAACATTGACGGGTGAGTCAAATCAATTGATGTGACTCACTCACTCCGCATTCTTCCTGCAAGATATACAACCGGGCTTACCTTGCGGTCAATAAATAAGCTTTAGCCAATCTATTGGCACTTGCCATAGCACAATTCTCCATCCAAGCCATAATTTGACCACCAAAGGTAATTTTTAATGTGTTTGCATGCTGAGGCATCACTAATTCAACAACTTCTGCAAATGTATAGTCCATAGGTCGTTCTTTAATCTGTTGCATCATTTTTGGATCTTGAGAAAATCTTCTACCTCGTTTTCTAGATCTCCATAATTTATCTTCATCCTCTAATTCTGAAGCTTCCTCTGACGCAGAAGACAATTCCTCTGAAGAGACAAAATATCCTGGATGTCGTTTAATCGGAGCATCCGCATCGGCTTTCTCTCTTAATCCTTGAGACCATTCCCGCATTAATTCTCGAATTTGACTATGATTTGGCTTTTTTTGGCTAAATCTTGCTTGTCTACGAGTTTCTGCCATCTCGAATCGTTTGACTTCCATAGGAGATTGTGGTAATAATTCAGGTACTGCAATGGTTTGGAATTCAGAGAAAATTCGGCCCAAATGTGTCTTTGCTTCAGGGCGTGGAGAAAGTGCTACAAATGTAAGATATGCATGAGCTACAAAAAATCGCTCGTGCGAAAGCGGTGATTCAGCTTCTACTTTGACACCCACTTCCATTGAAGTTTTCCATGATTTATTGACAGAAGCTTGAATTGTAACCTGTGAATTTAAATTTCAGTACATGTTAAACCATTTTTTGCCATTGAAAACATGAATCTAGATTACATACAATGTCTCCAACTTTGACCGGATGTAAAAATGCCACATCGTCAACAGATCGAGTTACCTAAGAGAACCTCTGATTAAAATCTTGTTTTGTGTATACTACTAAATTTTTAATTGCTTCTTACCGAAGGAGATATAGCATGTCTTTTTGCTGATATTCCTGCAGCAATATCGATCCAACTCAAAATTGTACCAGCATAAGCAAATCCCTGCTCAATTATTCAGTAATTTTTTTTTTAATTATCAACTTATATCATGCCGTCATTTACCAACATATTACATTGTGCAGGAGAGATAATTTCAGTCATAGTAACACGGCTTACGTGCGCTGGTTTCTTATCTACACGAACGTTACCAGCCTCTGTATAAGGATCAGGAAGTAATCTTTGAAATACAGGTTGGGTAACAAACATGACACTTCTTATCCACATGGAACGAATTGAATCAAATGCAGAGTCATATAATGAAGGTGTAGGCATATTAATGAAAACTGTAAATATTGGAAAAGGGAGCTCGAGAATAATGTAAATTAAAACATTACCATTTGCTTTACATGGTAACGCCCTTTTAAAACAAAAAACGTTTTTTTTTTTTTTTTTTTTTTTTTTTTTCCCACTCAAATCAGACTAAGGATTTTTCCCCCAAAGGTTTATAATCAACATGGGCTAGTCGTAAATACAAAGTATAGCATATTTGAAGCTGTATACTATGACAATTTTTGTTTATTGTATTTGTTATATATTAAAATAGTTTATTTAATATGAAAAGGTATTTTGGTTAAAATTTTAAGCTTAAAATCCAAAATTGAACATTTATAAGAGCAAAAAAGTGAGCACATCTAATATGCAAGTATTTAGTTACAAAGCATTATTCAATGAAAGCTAAAATTGACACTATATACTAATCCATCGAGATTTATTCATATAAAACGGTACATTATCATGTTGCGCGCTGAAGTAAGTGAGATAAAGAAATACAAATTGTGCGCAAACTCGACCAAGAATACCAATTGATATAATCAATAATGTTTGAAAATAGGGTATACTCAAGTATACTATATGCCAAAGTTAATTAGCTATAAATTTTTATATTTAAATAACAAGTATTTTACCTGATAATGCTTCTGTATTTGATGCTAACACAATGATACTAACAAGCCAAGAATATTCCAATTGCTTATAATCCCAAATAACCATTAGAATCAGCAGCATTTTCCCAAAACTTGAGATGATCAGTGCCATTGAAACGTAATTATGTCTAAAGAATTAATTAATCTTTGCTTTTAGTCGAAAATCAGCAATTGTATTGCTGTACCTAATCCTTTTGTTCTGATTTCTAAAATATACCCGAATTGCTAGATTAATGCAGCAATGAAAAACAATAAATTCTACAAGCAAGATGAGTATATAATTATGCATTAATGGAATTTTGGGTAAATTACCAAATATACAAAGTGTTAAAATATATAAATATTGGTAATAAAGTGGCTGCTCTATAAATTTTGTGTCGTAATCTGTATAATATCTTTCGAGCCTAAACCATTTTATATCTAAAATTCAGTTAGTTTTCATGTTGTATCAATAGTAAGAGTACATACAAACTTCAAATAGAATGAGTAATATGGCAAATCGAAATACGTGCGGCTATAAAAGGTGGTTAAAGTAGAGTTTCCATGGTAATTAAGGTAAAAAAAAAAAAAAAAGCGCACCTCGACACCATCTTGTTCAGTTATTCGATTAAATAATAGATGTCTGTATACTTGAGGTTTATGCAGAAGCATATCAATGAATATAATGACAAAATCGTGTTCTATGTATTTATCGGCAAAGTTGTTACATTGGTCCTATACATACTATTAATAAATACGTAAATTCATTTCTTTTTAAATAAACTTTCTTACACATGTTGTGAGACGTATGTTATCTTTGCTATATTGGGTATATAAATTAACAACAGATGCACCACATTCTACACAAGTGCTCATAATTAATCAACTCTTTTTAAAATAAAAAATGCACTATTTACCTTTTTTTGAAACAGGAAATCTTTTGTAGAAACTCAAAACTCAGTTTCAAAAAGCAATCCTTACTTGGCGCACTAATTATTAGATTTCTTGAACGAGAAATACATTTATATCTGTATTCCATAAATTTTATAAAGTAATATGACAGAAAAAGTTGATTTTATTTATGATTGATATCTTTTATATGCACTATATGTTCTTTATTAGAGTTTTTTCTACAATTGCAATATTGTGATTAGTTTTAAATAATTTGATCAGAAATTTCACAGTATCCCTGCTGCAAAAAGTGCTATGTATATCACAGGTAGGGGCATATCTTTTACACAGCCGCTATATCCATTAATAAGATTTACAAGCTTTATTAAAATTTACTGTTTTTAGTCGAATATATTGTATGCCTGGGTATTTGTAAACTAAGTATTCGAATAAATCAGGCCGGCAAGAACGACCAAATTTCAATCTTTTCAAGCTTTTCAAGCTATTAGCATTCTTTACATTTTGACTAGATTAAGTGCATACTGTTTTAGCATCTAACACAATAAAATTACTAAACTTGGCATCGATACTGGACTCTTGTAAATAGCAACATTTTTTGTAAAAAAAAAAAACTATCCGTCAATGTGATATTGTAGGTCTTTCCAGTTAAAGTCAAGAATGTCAGTCTTTTGAATTCATCAATATGATAAACTAGGTTCTAATCTAAAGTGCTGTTCTCAAAGTCAAGGTTCAACTCTTTTAGGATGTCTTTAAGAAAAACAGCTGTTATTCTGTATGCATGGTTATATTTTGTAGGGATTGGTATCATTTCAATCTATCAAGAGATGAGGATGAGTTTTCCACGGTTTTTAAGAGCTCGATAAAGAAGCTGCTCTTGCCCATATTTTCATTAACAATACATATTTTATGGATAATAGTTAATTGCAATAAGTTAAGAAAACCTGAACCATGTTTCAGAGTTAACTTATAGTATCGAGGTGCTTCAAATGTTAGGTGTTTAATATGTAGAGCTATCTCTGATTTTTCTTCAAGTATTTGTAAAGTTCAATAGCTTTGTTTTGGGCCTTGACCGTTATTTGCATAGTTAATATGGATATTCCAGCAAAATGATTCCATAATTTATAGATTGATCTGCATTGAACAAGTTTAACAGTATTGTTCACATAGCCAAATATGTAAAACCAAAGCTCTAAAGGTAGTGTATGACCCATAATATTACAAGTGCTATAAATATAAATAAATGATATGGAAACAGAAGAAAAAAAAACCCCGATTTTGCATAATAATCAATGAACAAAAATATATATTTTTTACATCAAAAAAGCTGGAAACGAAAAATTACACAGGATAAATCATTGTTCCATTTATGTATATTTAAAAATGTCATCGATAACGAAAATCAAGATAATCCTTAAGCTGGTTTCAAGCTAATTCCACTTAAAAACAGGTAAAAACCTGAAGTACTCATATAAAATTGTAACAGATGATAATTAATTACTGTTACAAAATAACCAACAATAACGAAACATACTACGTGTATAAAAATTGTAATTTTCATGCTGTCAAAGCTTGAATAATCCTCCAATCAACTGCCTTACCTACGCCTTTTGGAATTAATTTTAGAATTTTCCCCATAGTGGATAATCAAACTACGAATGATGATCTTTGCTGGATATTTTAACATTGTAACAACTGTTTCTATTCGCGAGTAAGAAATTTCAGTAATTCAATATTTGCTTGGATGCATCGTTTTTACAAAAAAAAAAAAAAAAAAAAATCGCTGATTGCTTACCGTTGTGTAAATAATTTACATAAACTTTTTTAAAAGTCTATAAGACAAATACTCTGTCTACTTAAAAATTACTATTGTATACATAAAATAAGCTGATTTAGATGTATATTAAGTACAATCATACGATCTTCCAACTCATTGCTAGTCGTGGAACTTGAATCGTCGATCGTTACAAATATAGAAATTTACCCCTGAATTAATTCGTTTTTCGAACAACAAATCGGCAATTAAACGTGCGCTACAACCATTATAACATTATTAACTTTGTTAAATTAGGGACAAAAATAAATTTTTCTAAATGGCTTTGAGAATTTCAAAAGTATCTGATTAAATTTTTGGGATTTTATTATTGCTTGTGTGAGTTAATCAAATATTTTTAAAGACATTCTAAATTTGTATTTTATTTTTTAGCTTGTATAATTTTGGAATGAATAATTACAAGAAATGGTATAAAGTTAAGCACTATTAAATGATACTGTAATACTTATACCTTATGCAATAAGGTTTAGTTTTTATTTATTGCGTATATATATGCAGTTATATGAGCCTTATATAGGCATATTCACGAATAAGTAGAATGGAATTAGGTTTTAGTAGCATATAAGGTACAGTTGGATTCATAAAACAATCATATGCTAAACTATTGAACCGGAATAAGATTTTGGTGCTATATTGCAGCAATATTAAAAATTACGTATTTTTTACTGCATGGTATTGTAGTATTATATCAATAAGTCGTACAATCAACTTGCAATATGAGTACTTTTTTTTTTAGTGTCATTTTATTTATATATTTATGATGCTATATAGCTTATGATGCTTGGTATCTTCATAAAAAGGAATATAACGAAACATATTTTTGATTGTCAGATATTTTGTGATCTAGTTCTTGCAGAATTTTTTTTATATACCGTTACATAATTTTAAACTAAATTTAATTAGTGCCAGTGGGTATAAAAAAAAAAGCCTAGACGTCCATGTTTTTTTGTCAAAACTTTACTAAAAGCTTTGGATTAAGGTAATGGATTCAATGGCCGACTAAAGTCAATGACAAATAGTTTTTATACTTGAAACCAATGTTTCGACCGACCACTGTGTCATGCATGCGTATGAGCATGTATTGATGTTGTTTACGAGAATGGGTTAATAGACATTTACTAATATGTTTATAAACTTACGAAAAAAGTGAATTACTCAGTATCAGTTAACATAAAAGCGAATTCTAAGATTTAGTATTTATAATTAGAAAAAGTTGCTTTTTAGACAATCAAGATATTAGAACTGTAATGCTACTGCTTTAGATGCCAAGGTATTATGAATTGTTACAATTATCATGTATCTTAAATTTCCTGAGAAAAAAACAGTATATTACTATAATGTTCAATCGTAATGATTATATTCGGCAGTGTCTTAATCACCGACTTTTTTCCATTGCGAGTAACACAGATATTTTTTACTCTTAATATACATGCGAAAGTGTATATATCAAGTTCATTAGTCATTGAAAAACCCAGGAATAGCAAATACTGTCAGGTTGAGTAAAAAAAAAAGCGGGCCGGTCCGATGATCTGCCATTATTTTATCTTTTTGATAAATTACTGTATACATTTATACATTATATAATTACAGTTATCTCTGAATATTGTTATCTATGTATTCCAATTGATAAGCTGGGTAGAAAAACATACAAAAACTACGGGACGTCAATGATTACATTTTTTAGAATCAAAGAAGCGGGACATTTTTCATCCGAAAATAGGTTTGTATATTTTACTGTGAAACCAATAATACCATATACAATCGATTTTTTTCACTTTTAAGTGGATCTCATACAATTAAGGTTAAAGAGAACCAATGAAATAAATAAAAAATTTGGGTTTTATTTTTATAATATCCATGAATGGTATTAAAAGAAAGTATATGTCATATTACTATGATAGGGTAGACAATAAAGAGAAAATAAGAAAGTATAGACGAAGAAAGAGAGAGAAGGGGATAAAAAATACAAAGTATGAACTTTTTTAAGCATACAAAGAGAGAGATAGAGTTATTGAGAAATTAAAAAAAAAAAGGGGGGGCTAATATACAAATCATCAATTAAGTGAAAAGAGAGAATAAAGATATTGAATTGAAAAATAATAATAAGGTGAAGAAGGGGGAATCGTCTTTAAATATGAATATAAAAATTAGTTGGAGACTTCAACATGATCGTGATCAAACTGCTTATTCTTTTCAATGGAATCACTGTTTTGGCTGGAAGATGTACTATCAGTAACAATATTTTCAGCATCAGCAATCTTCTCCTTCTTGCTATGATCATCAAGATCTTTACCAGTAGTTTCAGGCATGAAGAATGTAATGAATAAGAAACCGAGAAAATTGATAACAACAAAGACAATGAAACTATAGGTTCCGAGACCTTCGCTCATCTTGGGCCAAATAGTGTTAATGACAAAGTTAAAGAGCCAGTTAGAAGAGTTACCAAGAGCAGAACCAGATGCAAGAGCATGCATAGGCAAAAGTTCGGGAGCAATCATCCAAGGAATTACACCACAACCCATACTGTAAGAACCAGTAAAGACAATAGCAGCAGCAATGGCAAGACCGCCAATACCTTGATTACCATTAGGGCTTTTGAGAGAAGAACCGAGAACCATCATGATAGAAGCAATACAAGTACCACCAGTAGAGATCATCATAAAACCCTTACGACCAACCTTGTGCATGAAAATAACAGCAACAAGAGTAGCAGCAATGTTGACAGAGGCATCGGCAAGAGAAATGTTGGTGGCTAAAGTAGCATCACCAAAGATGGTAGTAAAGAAGCCAACAGAGTAAACAGACATGGGACCAATACCACCAATTTGGTTGAAAGCTTGAATGACCATAACAATAACAGTGTTCCAGGTAATGTGCTTATCCTTGCAAGAAACGATATCCCAAATAGAGAACTGCTTTTGAGCAGATTCAATTTCACGTTGACGAGCAGCGAGCATAAGAGCAAATTCTTCTTCAACATCTGCGCCAGCACGGAGTTTTTGAAGAGTAGCGCAAGCTTCATCATATTTCTTTGAAGCACAGAGACGACGAGGACATTCAACGGTGAGGAAAAACATACAAGCAAGCTGAATACCGGCAATGAAAGTGGGAATAGCCCACAAGAAACGCCATGCAGGAGCAAAAGCCATATAACGGCCACAAACTTGAGTCAATAAGATACCAAGATTCAAGAACAATTCAAAGAGAGAACCAAGAGCACCGCGAGATTTCTTTGTAGAAATTTCTGATACATAAATTGCGACAGAAGAGCCACACATACCAGAAGCAAAACCAACTAAAGCACGACCGAAAGAATACATTGTCAAGTTAATAGCACAAGCAGACAAAATACCACCAATCATCATCCAAACACAAGAAATCATAATATTATCACGACGACCAAACCAAACGTTCATGTATTTACTGGCAATACTACCAAAGAAACCACCAATAGCAAATGCACCAATAGTATAACCCCAAGTAGGGAAATCCATTGGCATACAACCAGGCAAGGCACCATCCTCGGTGCCTGGAAGACAACTATAAGATCCGTCATCATTGACGATACCCATAATTACTTTTTCAGGCATATTGGGTACACCTATGATTATGGTTAATTATTTTGACATCTTTTTTTATTTATATAATCTGAAACATACTGATATGCCACCCGACATTAAATCCGGAAAGTGCGGCAAGAGTAGCGCAAGCTGTCATATATAATGGGAACCCCATATCTTGAGATTTTACTTGATTCGACATTTTTTAAAAAGCTGATTTGTTGTATTAAAAAGCGGTTTCTTTTTTTTTTTTTTTAATAGATATGTATTGATTGTTTATGTGAGATAAAAAAAAAAGATAATAAAAAAAAATTAAAGGTTTGATAATGATAAGAAAGAAAAAAAGGAAATGATTAGGAAAAAGATCAATTAATTTATAGTATTTCAAACAAATAGTTACACTTGACTAATATAGTAAGAGTCGATATACCCCACACATTGCGATATGATTCGTTACTAGGTAGTACATGAAAGCCGTATATAGTTGATTTGAGATTCAACCTTATATGCTTATTCATTCATTGTACTTCACTCCATTGACGACATCTCTAGCTTGTTTGTAAAGCTACATAACTTTCAGCTTAGGACGAGCCGGGCGGATTTATGTCCTTCTTCACGGGTCCCCCCACATTTCAAATAAACTTGGTCTTTGGGCCTACAAACACCAAATTTTTTTCTCGTGTGAATTATACCGGTACTACCCCTCTTAATTTTTTTTTTTTTTTTTGCAACTCTTAACAAGATTCCCATGAAAAAAGTTTCACAGGAAAATAAATTGTCGAAATATAATAATTATTGATATTCGATCCATGTGTAAGTGAACGAGTGTGTGTATATATCAATTAAAATATGAGATACCTTTATTAAAGAACGTGATATGATGAATTATTTTCTTTTTTTTTTACATGGCCCCCACAATAAACTATACTACTATTACAACTACTAAATTTATTTAAAACTCCATTATCCATCAATTTACAAAAACCAGACATTCCATCAAATGTCTCTTTTTTTTCTCATTGACACATTGTAAATGTCACATTATCAATGTATGTGTATTAAAAATACCATGTATTTTCTCATATTAACATGGCTATGTATATAGATAAAATATACTACACACTGAAAATCGCATTCAACTATGCTAATACTTTCTAAATATATATACAACAACTGACTGTAGATTTTTTATTTAGTTTATGATCTAACTAATTCAGTGTTGGAATTGAATACATAATGACAATTTCGCTATTTCATTGAAAAAATCTTTTTTAAAGCATAAAAGAATAAAAAAGCGACATAAACGGCTTGAGAAATATACGTCTACAATTGAATGTATTAAAAAATCGATACTAAAAGAGGAAACATCAAGATACATTTAATTGCCATGGTGATCTACTACAAAGACCAAATATAGAATTATACTGGATGCCATTCCCTCGTACATCATCCCAACAAGTTTTGGTCACGTTATTTTTTGGAAATCAGGCAGTATTATAATTATACATCATGCTTCCACCAACGACGAGTGGGTTTCATCGTTATTTGTATCACTATAGACATAGTTTTAATAAACTTCTCATACCCACACTCAACAAAGCTACTACTAGTTAGCATATACATGGTATTTGTAAATATAACTACTATAACGAAGATCATTTTTATGTTAATAAACAAATGCAAATGTGTGTGTATGTGTGTCATCAAATATACTCAACTAAAAAAAAAAAAAACTATAACTTTATTCGGTTTCCTGGAAAACAAAGAAAAACACCCATTTTGAGGGTTCACAAATTATAGTAAAGTTTTACGTAAAAGAAACCAAACAAATACTTGATTTGAAACTGTGAAAATTTGAATACGTAGATATAGTGTAAGTATAATGCTTGTATAAGTGTGTACAACATTATTTGTTATTGGATTGCTGCTCTTGTGAGTCATCAATTGTTGAAAAATGTCGATTTACATTATCAATATTATCTTTGTTTTGAGAACGAAAATGATATCATTTATGTAAAGGAAATCTACATAGAATATAACCAAAATAATAGCTTTTGCATGTGGATATGTGCCTGAGAATTATAAAAACGAGATAAGATAAATAAATAAAAAAAAAGTAAAACACACAGTCTATTTCTAGAAAGCCACGGTTTTCACGTCTTACATTAATTTACTATATTTAAATGGTGTAGACAAAAAGTAAAATATATTATCCATCTCTGGGTAATACATAAACAAAAAATGTACACAAATCAACTAAAAATGGACGAGATATATTAAGTCGTCCATTCATAAATTAATTGCCTTTCATGTATGGAGTAAATAGGCAGCCAAGCAAAAAAGAGAAATATGACAGTGCAATCGGGATTATGTAAAACTAATTAAACGATTCATCTTTTATATCATATACGCAAGAGAGAAATCCAGGATTTTGGGCTGATTCTTTAAAAAGAATGCCTCGACATGAGAAAATTATCAAAATTTAAATGACAAGCGGATCGGGGTCATTTGTACAGATAGCTTTATCAATCTATATTTTGTTTTTCTCAACCCAAAAAAAAAAAAAAAAAAAATTGAATACTAGCAATTCAATACATCGAATAAGTGAATTGTACTCTTATCAAATGACTGGAAAAATAAATTTACCATCCACCGTTTTGTGGTAGGTACAGTATGTCGTATTTATTTATATATAACTTAATCTGATATTAAGGTATTACTCAAGATTAAAAAATATAGATTGTGTTATACCCAATTACGATGCTGCTGATTAATTTTTATATTACACTCATCTAGCAGATGATTCTTTGGTTTGTATAGTAGTATATTTTGCTTCTTTTTGCATGAGAAAAAGACTAACTGATGTGCACCAGGTATTCTGATCTAAATTTAACATCAACACAATTCGCATCGTTCTTTTTGGGCATCAAAACATACATTATTTGCCAAAAGAAAAGCCGTTGGTTCGGAGCCTAAACCTATATTTTCACTGGCATCATTTTTTCAACATTTTGTCATTACGACAATTTTTCAAAGATCAAAGGATTTTATTTCTACAAAATGCATAATAACTAAGAGTATTCGGTTCAATAATTTTAATAGAAGCTTTGGGCTCTATTATTTCATATTTTTTTCGTCAAAATTCTTTTAATAAATTTTCATTCAATTTATAAAAAATTGAAATAACAGTTTATGAAAAGAAGCTCGAAAAATACAATATTAAAATTTTGAGTAATTACTTCCAGATAAAATCCCAAGTTTTTGTGGTAATTTGATACCAAATATATATATATATATATATATATATATTATAGTAAAAAGTGTCAATTTAGAGACGAAAAATCGAATTATCTCAAAATTAAAATTTTCCATGTGGTATGATAAAAAAGTAGACATACAAATTATTAACCAAAAAAAAAAAAAAAAAAAAAAAAAATTGAAGAAACGCATCAGAATTGATTTATTGAATGAGGGGAATTGTTCGATATGGTTCTCAGTGCTTGAAATTGCTAGATAAAATAATTGCGCGCCGGTTTAAGTGCCAATTCATGCAATTTTGGTGGAACAGCGACTTTTTGGCTACCGTATATTTAAAATTAGAACAGTTTTAATGTTTATGCTTGCTGATATACGCTCTCTAGGCCCAAAGCAATATATATTGCTGTATTTTTATCGCAATTGTTTTGATATTCTGAAAATGAATATGGCCATTATTTTCTATAAATGGAATAAAAGAAAAAGCTAGCTTGCAATATTTTTTAATTGTGATTCATTCTAAGTTGGGAAAGTTGCCATATATGATGGGCCTTACAATAATTAATAATTATGAGCTATTATACTTAGAATTAAAGCATTCTTGGTATTTTTATTACATTTTAGAGTGCTGATGCTAGCTCTGTAAAAAGCTGAGCGCCTTAATTTAATCTAGCCAAAGTCGTTCAAAATCCTAATTTAAACGATCTATACATCTTCTCATTTAGAGACTCTCAAGCTACTATCTATCATTAATTTAGTCAATTAATAACAAAAAAAAAAGAACCAACATATTGTATCTCTGTTATACCATTCTGAAAGAATTACGGTTAAATCTTTGTCTAAGTATTGCGCCATTCCCAGTCAATGGCATCCATCATTTCTTCTTAAAAACGAGCATCACTATGATTTTCATCTTTTTTGAGACTTAAAATGGGACCTTAAACATCTTTAAAGAGCTCTATGATTAAGATGGGAATGAATCTAATCTATTAAAGAAAGCAAATCTTGCTCCCTATTACAAATATTTTGGTGATTTGAATGATGAAAAAAGATTCCTGGTGCGCTTATTCACTTTAGTAAGTCTAAATAGTAGGAAACAAACTTGTTGTTCAAATTTACTGAATTCACAGTGACTCATGGAAGCTGGTATCTGAGATACACGTAATATCTATTTATATTAATGCTTATGTGATACTTGGGATACAACCCATATGAACTAGATTACTAGATTGCACTCGATGATGTCTCTTTACTAATCTTATGTAGAATGGCAGCTTACTTGAATCGGTATTTATAGAAATCATATTTCTAATTAATTTCAATAAAATGCGAAGCATGTTATAGATGCACTTTGGCAATAATTTTCTTAACACACATCATTATGTAGTGGCAGTTGCCCTTTAATATTATTGCGTATAAAATGCATACCTAATTTTAAGTAAATATTGAAGTTACTTGAAACGAAATTTGAAGAAATAAGGGGTTTGTTGTTAATTTTTTATGGTTTTAAACTTTAAACAGTAGGTTTCATGTAATTTTCGGATAGGGTTTGAATTCTTTGCCCGATAATGAGTCATATTATGCCACATCTTTAAAGAGAATGTACCTCCCCTCTATGGGCCATTGACATCTGTCTGAAAATAGACAAGTTAATACTATAATATAGATGCACTGACTCAACATTGATAAAAATTGATCTGAAATCAGTCAAAACAATAGAGCACAGAAAATGAGTTATTGATTTTCTGTGGTTATAAGATAGATCCTACTTGGAGCTATTTTTTTGTTCTTATTTTAGCCAAAAATATTAATTTTTTGTCAAGATAATCAAAACAATAGTTCAAATTACAGCTCAAGACCTACAATAACTGAGTCCTAAAATTAATTTGACAAATTGATCCAAAAATGATTCAAAAACAGAATTGTCTAATGGCTCGTGAACTGCGAAGTAAGTTGAACTAGTGTATTAAATAATTTTAGTACAGTTTTAGATTTTAAATTCGAATAACTACAATTTGGATAAACGTTCTACATTAAATTTTGCATAAAATGCAATTGAAATTTTAGCATTTTTTAGGATATACATCAATTTTGATAAGCATAGTTTAAATTTAAATAATTATTAAAATGTGCAAAAAATTTATCTATCGGTCTAGCTATTGATGAGCTTTTTAACTTCATTTTTCGTAGAGAAATTAAGATATTTGTTGATTTTTTTTCAAATCCAAAATCAAGAACGAGGGTATACTCGTCTTTTCTAAAAGCAAAATCAAAAAAATTCTTTTTTTACAGATTTTTGAGGACATCTCTACGAAAAATCAATATTTCAAAAAAAAACCTTATTAAATGGACCTGATAGAACTCACTGAGATATATATTAGAAATAAAAAATAACTGCTGCTCAATTTAACGAATATTTTGAAATCTGCTACAAAAAATGGCAAAAAAGCAGAGAAAAAAAGTGTCCAGATTTCTTTTATACTTAAATATGTTATAAAGCGTTATAAAACAAGTAAGTTTTATTATTAAAAAAAAGTTAGTATAGCTTAGTTTTTTGCAGAAATATGAAGGCTCAAAGTTTTTGACTTTTTTATCAGTAAATTTCTAGTAAAAAGCTGAAATATTAGCACTAAAAAGTGTTATAGCAACTGCTAGTGATAGACTATTTTTGGATACGTGTTGTGGAATATGTACATATTTATCCACTATAGATCTCCATTATATATGAATCTCACATAAAATACCGTTGATATGAATAGACATTAAACTACCAAAGTTATATATGCTAATTCATACTAATGTAAACTTTCTACCAAACTTTGATCCTAACAATTTATATTAAAGACCAATCAACAATCTAATGTGGATTTAATCATACCATTATCATCATCAAGGACCCACGAACTCTATAAATATATCGATTGGCTACTATCAGGGAATGTATCTGCAAGAAATATTATTGACTACATATGGATCTAGGACAATTAACTAATCCCTCTGGTAAAAACTATATAAAGAGGACATTTATTTATCACAATATGGCCTTAGCTAGAATTTAACTTGATAATAAAACCCTATACTCATCTAGTTGAATTCTTATTGCTTTTTATAATTTTTTTCCGTGAATATCTAAGGACATTCCACACGTGTTTTTGGATTAAAGTTGAACATCTCCGGTACATCACTATACTACTACACGTATAACGGCAGCAAACACGTTACAGCAAATACATATTACGCGAATTAATTTTAACAGTAGAAGACTATATTAATAAGTAGAAGAATTGCATTGAAAACAAAGGCAATAATAGTGGTGGTGCTACATCTCTAATCAACGAATTACATTTATTGTGTAAATACAGTAAGTGAAAGGGACAAAAAAGAAAAAACAGTATAAAGTAAGCTTTAATTGAGTGAGGTATCTACCATAATATAAGCATTAAGCATTCATGTTTTGTTTATTCTCCCAATTAGCAGCAACATCTGGCCATCGTAGTAATAATGTATACTGTACATAATGATATGAACAACTTTTTTTATTCAATTTTTGGTTTGATTTGCAGGTATATTCACCAAGAAACTATAGTAGTGCATATTGGAGCGTTTTAACATTAAATTTAAGTAAAATGCAAATAAAAGCTCTTTTTAAAGAATATCGATGTGCTTATGACCATATCGAATTTGAAGCTTCAAAATTTGGAAACTTTGAATGCGTATATCTCTTGAAATATTTAAAGTACATAATGATGTTTCACACTAAAAGAGCTTGTAATTAGCCACGCAAAAGCGTCGGTTTTCGAGGATATTAAACAGTCATTTTAGAACCAATCCCATTCTTCCTAACTCATATTTAAATGTAATTGTTATAAATAGTCTTCTAAATCAAGGCCTTGAAGCTCTTGTTGATTTTTTCTTTAACTACTCAGTTCTTCTAGTAATAAAGCCTACGTTCTCTATGATAAATGTTATTAATCTTTATTATCATTATTCTTTATAGAAATAAGAGTTATTTACAAATAACTCTTAAAAGGAATTTAAGTTTGAAAATACTATTTTGTAACTTTTCATCAATTGACTTTTCAATTAATATCTGAGATGCTCTCATATGAGGGCATCAAAAACTTTATAAGCTTATTGACGGTCTCATTTGAGCACATTCACATGCTCTGAGAGCATCCAGGAGGCCAAAGTGCCAAGTTTTTTTCTGTAAATATCTTGTCAGAATCAATAATAGAAAACCAAGTTGTAGTTTAAGTTATGCGTTCATATTTTAGCTAACAGTTTTGTTGAGTTATTCGCCAAAAAAGAAAAGTATTATTCGAGGGCTACTGAGAAAAAGTGCATTTTAATACAATAGTTTCAATTTTTCTGGTCTTTTGAAAAGTGCCAAATACCAAATCTGTTGCATCCACAGTTCTGTGTAGTTACCCTGGTTAAGATTATGGCACAGTTTAGTAGGACATGTTCTGTATTGCTGTGTAATATGTTATAAGGCTCAGTTAATATCGTGCAATATGGAATTATGGTATCACATAGGTTTGATTGGATATATAAATATGTACTTATTTAGATTAGTCTTAATTAAAGAAGTTTGGATATAAAAGAGATGCTTTCCATCTTATAATAAAGTTCTTTAGTTTTTGTGTGTGATTTAATTTAACCAGTTCCTTTATTAAATTATACATTTTTTCTTGCAACAATGTTTATCTTAAATCTTGTGGCAATTCAAAATCTACTACATATCATTATTAATTAGTGTCATAACATACTGATTAATGATTAAATACTTTTAATAAACATTATTTTCTGTAGCTCCACGGCATTGTAAGATTTGTTAAAATCTGTATTTTGATGAGTTTTTGTGTATTTAATGACTCCCAACTGCGCTGATTTTACAAATTTTAAAGAAATTCTGAAGTAGAACAAAACAAATCCAATATAGACTTTTTTTTGGCATTATATGTCTAGAAGTATATTGTATACTTACTAAGATTTTCAATTAAAAGAATCCATTCAAATTAATAATCATTTTATGGTACATTTTTTAGCGATATTAATTCGAATAATGAAATCTTACGTCCCGCATGAAATTCTTAAAAATATGCAAATAAAAATTTTCAAAAAGTATTATACACTTTCTTTTTATAACAAATAGTAAATAACCTTTTTTAAAATGCCAATTCATATATTTCAATTTTTTTTTAAAGAAGCATGCTCATTGTTTAAGCTTTAAGCTGAAAAAATTGTCTAAACCAAAATACGGCTGATTTAGATCATTTTTGGAGTGTTTCATTTTTCTTTGCGATGTCATAAATTAGTTTTTGTGTATACCGAGAGTTATAAGTAACTAACAATCACTTTCCATAAAAATAAAATAAAGAAGACTACAAGTGGTCATAACACAGAGAACGAAGGAGGTTTATTGTTAATTATTACGTTAAAAAGGAAGTCAGGAGCGATCAAGCCTTCGTTTCTAAAAGCCTTTACACTGCTGTTTCAATGTTTACTGAAAACTTGATTAATAAATAAGCAACCAAATCATGCTTCTTTCAGCAGCATGATCTTCCAGCATAGTATTTCAATACGATATTATATCACAACACATCACTATTAGATACTAACTATAACGTCCACAACAATATTTATTATCCCATCATTTTCTCAAATTAAATAGCATATAAACTCTCTCAATTTCATTCAAATAAACGACATCTTTTTACTTGTTAATTCTCTATTTTTTATTTTATAATTTAAATTGTGATAAATCAGTCAGATTCAATGTACGATTGAATTGAGATTTAACATAAATAATAAACAAAAACCCCACATTCACATAAAGCTTTATTTGATTTAATTATTTATTCTCAAACGCCACAGGTGTTTGCAAAAGCATAATTTAGTCAGATCGACCCCACGACATGATGATAGGATGCGAGCCGTGTATATTAATCTTTTTTTGGAAGCAAAATCGAGGATATTATTTTTTTACACAATTTCAAGGATATCTCCGCGAAAAATTAATATTTTAAAATAAAAACTTGATTGTACCTGATAGAGTGCGCGATAGCTCACTGAGATCTTTAATAGAAATTGATTTATCAAGACTTGTATGAAATAAATTCAACGTAAAAAGTACCGTTTATTGAGGTGGACTAAATAAGGGTTTATATAATTATTGGATATTTGTGGTAAGATCTAATGAACAGGGATCCATTAGAAATAATAGTATAAATGATTATTAATTTATAAATGTGTAGATATGTAATATGTTATGTTTCAGTGATAGTATTACTATAAGTTATGTTTCATTGTTAGTTCCTGATAGACAGGTACCAGTTATGGAACAATGGAACATCCTAGATCTGTCAAAGATTTTCTAATTTTGGAATGCTGTACTGTAATTCTGACAGATTAGAAATAATAATAATAAAAAAACTATTGCTCAATTTAACAAATATTATGAAATACACTGCAAAAAATGTCAAAAACAGGAAACAAAATACTCAGAATTTTTTATTACTTAAATATGTTATGAAGGGCCACAAAATAAGTAAATTTTATTTCGAAAAAGTGTTAATATAGGTTAATTTTCTGCAGAAATATGAAAGTCCAAAATTTTGATTTTTAGCAGTGAAATATGCGTAAAAATCTGAAACATTAGCACTGAAAAGATCATACCGACTGAAAAAAATAGGATATTTTAGAATACTTGTTTTAGGATTAAAGCTGTTCATCTCAGGTATTGTCATATGTTTTTTCTTGTTATTTTATAAAAAAAAAAAGTAGATTAGGGATAAAAAGTGAGCTTTAATGTTCAAGGCAAAAGCAATAAATTTTACTTGAATTTGAGTTGTTGTAAAATGCGTAATCTGTACATAATTTTTTCTAAAACTTGTAACTTAAAACAACTAATATAATGCATTATTATAGTAAGTAAGGCCAATATGTCACACGATTGTGTTAATCCAATGTTTGGTCAATATTTAGCTGTAGCAGTTAGTGGTGATTGCATAATAGTTTTCAGTGGCCTTCTTAGGGTTGATACATATGTTGTGTATACACATGCCAAATTAACATGAGGTTTTCTAGAATTCTTTGAAATTAAAACTATGTATAGTGCACAATTATAATTTGCAGATCATGTTTCAATTCAAGTCTATATACATTTAGGGTAATTTTATGTAAATGATGAGAACTCTAATTTTCCTTATTTATTGAATGGTACAGAGGGATAAAAATATGGGAGCTAAGTGAAATATGAAATTGATAATATGAGATATGGGCAAAGGGAGAGAGGAGAGAGATAGTTGATGAGTGGGGGAAATGTAGTTATTCAAGCATGTTGAATAATCAATGTGCCTTAAAAAAGCTTATGATATGGAACATTTTATATAGCGAACAGCTTGAATTTCTAAGGGAAACCTGACAGATATATGCATTACAATAATGGGCCTGTAATATACAATATCCACTGTGATACTAAAGTAAGAACCAAGATGAGTATCGAAACACCAATAGTGGATCTCCAATAAGGAGCAGACTTATTTGGTTGCCATTGTTTACGTCTAAAATCCCAAACATGTTGAACCATATCTAACTTGTCCTGTGAATCAGGCTTTACTTTTACCATCAAATAAGCATGATCACTAACACTGTAATCACGATTACCAATCCATTTTTGACCCACATGCATGCATCTCACCATAGTCCAATCCAATTTAGCTTTGAACAATCCAAAATAATCTGGGTTATGTAAAGTGATTTCATTAGGATCCCAAGGATCATAAAATCCTGGGTTACGAGCTCTTTTCAAGGTCTCTAAATCAAATCCGCTCACTAGCTCAAACAGTTTCAAGGAGCCAAGAAGTCTCCAGATAAATCTAACAACGCGGATAGGAGCCATTGAAAAAGGAAATCCTGCTGCTGCTAAACGAAGGTTGTATTCATGTTGTGGGTCACGATATACTGCCATAACATGACGATCAAACCAGTTGCTTTCTGTATCTCCTAACGACATGAGTCGGTATCGATCACAGGCGTATTTGGGTGAAAGTCTGACAATCGAATGTGCCATGGTGTTCAAATCGCCACCGATGATTTGGTGTGGGTATTTTTCTGCGATAGAGGCTGCATCTTCGAAAATGTCGGCAAAATTGTTGATACGACCAATGATACCAGTAAAAACCTATTCATGCAAGATTAATATGATGTTTAGTGATTTCCGCGTGCTTTTTTACCTCTAAATGTACACTATAGCAAACAATAGGCGGTAATGGCGAAGCATTTACTGTTCCTACCAAAGTGTATCGTCTAAAAAAAAAAAAAAAAAAAAAATGAATATCTATACAGAAATTAAGCTGTCTTCCTGATTCTATTTGATACATACTTTCCCTTTCTTGGTTCCTTTAATTTATTTCCATCTATTTCCCAATTATATGCATCTTTTCTATGCTCGAGTACTCTGAAATCAATATCATGTTTTGATAGAATAGCATTCCCATGTACGCCACCACCCTAAACATGACAGAGTAAGTAAACAAAAAAAATCCTTCATTATAAAATAGATGTTGCATCTTACAGCGTCTCTTAGTTTTCTTATAGGGCTGTCAAGTTCCTCAAATTCACATACAAATCCACCCAGAAGTTCCAAAGATTTGCATAATTCTTGCATATGATCGCGGTTGCCTGATCTTTTACAAAAGATATCTACTTCCTGAAGTAAAATTACATCAGGGTCCAAATCTTGAATGCTTTTGATGATAGCCTCGGATTCTTTTGTTTATTGAAAAAGAAATTTTTAGAAATATTAAAATGAACAGTAGTAATAAACACAATACCATAGTTTCTCTCAATATTCCACTGTAATACTTTCAAGGATTCATTTACAATAGGCTTTTCTTGAGGTCTATAATCGTGAACAACGATTTCCCCTGGCAATGGTAAGGAATTATTAGCCATTTTTTCTAAAAGGCAATGCTTATTGGATGTTAAAAAGGGGGAGATATTTGCTTCCCAAACTATAAAAATTGTTTTCTTGTTGAGATGAATGTGACTCACTCAATGTGGTTTTTGTGTGTCTTGTGTTCATTCTCATTCTGTGGTAATACAATGTCAAATGTAGACTGCAACCAATCGCTCATTTAAAAAGTAATGCAGCAACAGCAACAAATCCAACATATTTAAATGGATACATTTCAAATCAATTCCTTTTTTTCTTGTTTTATTCTTTTGTATATTAAAAATAGAAATCTCAAAAATGTCTACAAAAGTGGCTCAGTGGAAGCAAAGATCTAGATTATACGAAAAAGATTTAGAAAAAGACAGTTATTTCAAAGAAGTTTTAGTGGAAGATACTCTAGATGAATCAAAAAACTACCGCCGATCTTCTTTTTTCTTAGAAGATGAACAAAGTTCTGAAATTTCATCAGATGGAGAAGTGAATATAAAGCAAGAAAGAGAACAACAGAAGCCCAAATTACCACACAGAATACCATCAAATCAAAAAAATGTTGTTAGAATTAAAAGAAATGTAGCTCAAAAGCTAATTCTTGCAATCAAGTCTGTGATATCGATTTCATTATCATTTCCTATTTTGTTCTTTTTTGTAACCATGGCAATATACACAACTGGAAAACAACGTTTATTAGATAAAAAGAAGAGGATTCAAGACGCAGACGAAGTGGATATACCTGATGAAATGTTGACTCAAGATGAGATTTATTATGCTGAACGATGGGGATATACAAGTGAAATGCACGAAGTTGTAACTCAAGATGGTTACATTCTTAAAATGTATAGAATCTACAAAAAAGGCTCAACGCCTAAAGGTAATAACATCATCATTATCATCATCATTAATGCTTATATTAATTAACCATATATAGGTAAACCTGTCTTGATTGGCCATGGTTTATTTCAATGCTCTGGTGCCTTTGTATTAAATGAACAACGCTCATTAGCATTTACACTGATTGAGAATGGTTATGATGTTTGGGTAGGAAATAATCGTTCAATTGCTGGTTTAGATCATATTTCACTATCGTTCAAAGACCCCGAGTATTGGAACTGGGGATTGAAGGAATTAGGTATATACGATTTTGTTGCCATGATAAATCATGTGAAATTATATTCAAATAGTAGTTCAAAGGTATTTTTCTATTGGCACAATTTCATAATTTTCTTTATTTGTCTCTAACTATATGTGCAGGTTGCTTATATTGGTCATTCTCAAGGAAATGCTCAAGCATTTATTGCATTATCCTTAAGCCCAGAAATGGCTGATAATTTAAGTTGTTTTGTTGCCTTGGCTCCTGCTGTATTCTCTGGAAATCTAGTAAAGTAAGTATCTACAAAAAAGATTTACATGATGTCATGTTAACATACATCCCACCTATAATAATAGCACATTTCCATTAAATCGCTTGATCAATCTGAATGATTGGTGCTATAACTTGATGTTTGGTAAGCAAACAGAATGAGGAGAAAGAAAGATCAAATATTTAACATACAATTTTAGGAAATGGATCATTTTTACCCGTCATGTCATTCGCTCAAACTATTGTGGAACCTAAGCTATTTTGCTTTTTAGCATATAGCATGTTTTCATACTTGTTTAGTTGGTGGGATAGCCATTGGCTTCGTAGAAGAAAGGCCAAGTATTTTCAATTTACCCCACGCCCTGTTAGTTCTCGTTTAATTGCAGATTGGATTGCAGGCTGGGGACGTAAAGGAGTTTGTTTATATGTAGCAGATCAAAATACCGTAATGAATACTGAAGTCAAGCAAAAAGTGCCCTTAGTTGTTTTTTATGGCACAGCTGATTTCTTGGTGAATGGTGAACGATTTGTACGCACATTTCCTGGCTATGAGACTCATGGTTTATCTCCTGAACAATTAGCTAAAGAAAGCTCTCAAACAACTACAGACTGTCGAAAGTCATTGTTTCCCATGTTGAATTTGGTTCATGTTGAACGTTTGGATGGATATGAACATATGGACACTATTTGGGGTCATAATAACCATAAAACAACTTATCCCATTGTTTTAAAGAATTTAGAAAATGCTAGATGGGATTAAATTTTCTTTGTCCATTGTTACAATCCACAACTCGTTTATCTTATTGCGTTTTGAATAAAGTATTTAATGCAAATTTATTCTTTTTTGTTTCCTCCAAAATTTGCTTAAAAAGATTTTTCCTCAATTTATTCAAACAGCTAAATAAAATTTAGCATATTTACAATATTAGCCATCGTTTTGAGTATATTCTAGTATTTTTGTTTTGTATAAAAGGGGGCATTTTCATATAAATAGCTTACAAGAAAGAAACAAGGGTATTTAAGATCCAAGTTTTTTTTTTTTATTGCAAAATGAAATGAGATATGATAAAATCAAGTTACAGAATATGAGGGGAATAAATAGATGCTATTGATGCTATCTGTATCATAAATTTACAAACGCGCCTTCTCTTGAGGAACGTACCAAGCCATCTCAACTTCCTTTTGCTTAAAGCCACACTTTTCGTAAAATGGTACATTCTACATTTAATAGATTAAGTACAAATGCAACACTTTTAAAAACTTTTTTATTTACCTTTTCTGAACAATCCAAGATAACTAAACAGAAAATTACACGTCATTAATTTTTCTCTTCTCCTTGTTCATTCCTCTCCTTTTAAGCTTACCCTTATAACATCCACGTTGAGCACCAATGAATTTGAGAGCTTGAATGATTCTTAAACCCAATTTCTTTCCTTGTTGGTTGCTATTAACGGCAATATCCTCAATATGTCCAACCAAGCCATTTTTGTGTACAAACTTTCTTTCAACGAGAATAGTACCAACTGCAACAACTTGATCTTTGGCATCCTCAGTAATAGTAATAGTGTGATCTTTTGTATTGTGGTTAGTTTTTATTTTTTTTTCGCTCTGCATTTTTTCGATTTTTCCAGGTACTTACATTCATGGCTATGCTTCTTCATATAATTGAATTGTTCTGTATATTAATTAACAGTTAAGAATGCAGTATATATATATATATATATCTTGTATTTACTCGATTTTACCTGTGAATTCTTGCTTGGTGTGACCACCAACTTCAGTCAAAACGGTTAAAACATCAAGAAATCCACGTTCGTAATCATTTGATCGAAGTGCACGAAGAGTGTATCCAGCGGGTAAAAGTGATTGAACTTCAGGACTAAGCAAGTTGGATTCAAAAAGAGAGATTTCAGACATTTTTAAAGAGGGTAAATAGAGAAAAGAGGGAAAAAACTTATATATCGAAGCCAACAAACAATAGGCTTGTTATTTATATCAAAATAAAACTCGTGTGTACAAGATTGTTTACTTCCGCGGATGCACTACTTTGATTATGGTAGTTCCTCATGGCCGCGGGAGTAGTGCTATAAATTTTCATTAAAGGTGGGTTGTACACAATCGTTTAATTGGCTTGTATTTTTGGATTTAAAATGTGTTTAGTTGTAAATATCTAATTTTAAACTAAAATTTAGTGGTAACATATTTGCTTTGGGTATTAAAAATAAATCATCATAAAAACAAAACCCTAAAATATAAAATAAAAAGTATTAAAAAAAATGTTGAAAAAATTAAGATAGTATACTGTATACTAGTTCGTATAAAAATTACAAAAATCAATTTCTCATAACAAATTTAATATTTAATCTTAAATAAATCGGTTGTTTTGGAAGGAAAAAAAAGTTAATCCCTAACTATAGATGGCGTTTCCTGATTCAATGCAAGCCTCTGATTTAAACACTATTTATTTTTAAAAGATGCTTCAAGCCAATACAACAGAGTTTTCAATATAAAGCGCCTAATGTAACTACTCAAAATAGCATAAATTAAATATAGTCAAGGCATTGCGATCTACGAAACTCAGTTAAAATTACTTAAATATCCTCATATAGGGTGCCCATTATGATTAAACTGTACAAATCCCGGCTCATGGCATTCAAGTAGGTGGTTCTCTCTTGGAGATTTAAATGCTGCTGAGGACTTCTTAATCCAAGGGCATAATTTATATTGCAATTGATCTAATATTACTGGTGAAGAAATGTTGAACGCATATTAGGGGTTACTCATGAAAGATCAATAAGACCAAAAACCATCATCCTCATCCAAATGCCTCCCTGTACCAAATAATTTTCAATGTATATACCTCTTTTATATCATTAACGCTTACACTACAATTGTATAAACATTATTTAATCCATATATCGCAGTTGCATCTAAAGCCTTGGAAAGTGTTTGTAACAGCCTTATAAATAGTGTTAATACTATGATGAGCTTTTCCCCTGATAATGTGAATATTTATGTAAGAGAGAAATCAAATTGATTAACTTCAACGATTGCCAGATTAGATTTAGCTGCTGATTTATACTTGTTGATACATTATTCTATTTGCTGAAATATGATGATGTTGAATGTGCCATTCTCCAAATTTGTTTTTATTTTATCTTTAGTTAATGACATGGTCAATCGTTTGATTATTAGCAAAATATTTGATCTGTTTGACCCTATTGCTCCTCAAAGACATTTCAGAAATCACTTTTTTTAGTGATTTTATGTTGCCTGGTAATGAACATTTTGCATAGAATCACGAAAGTGACAGTAATGCTTCTCTTTTCTGTCAACAGTATTAAACTACAAATGAGGCAAACTCAAAAAATTGAAGATCAAAATCGACTCTCTGCAGAGTATTTGGATTAATTCATGCATATGCTATACAGCTTACGAGATAATTTCCTACTTTTCATTTGAATGGTGTTTATTAACACTTAAATGATACTTTCGTTCAAATCTTGCACCATATTTATAATTGTTTTCATTTTCATTTGTAAGGGAACTTTTGAAAAGCAAAAGCAAGGAACCAAGGCCATGGTGAAAGGTATTCTTTATAAACCCTACACTACCAAAGGTGATACGCGAGTTCCTACTTGATCCCTCATGAACCAAGAGTGATAGTTACACAACTTCAAACCCTTCAGGCTTGATACCAGATCGTAACCATATACAGATTAGATAGGACCAAAGCTCTCACTGCGAAATTTTTCAGCCATGTAATCTGACTTAGCAAGAATGATTCTCTCAAACAGTGAACTGGAATAAGATGTGGAAGCAATGCCATACCATATTTAAGCACAGCCCAAAGCCTTCATCGATTCTAATATTCGATTTGAAAGCCTAGAGTTTCCGTTAGGATACGCGAATTAAGGAAAAGAGAAAAGAAAAGAAGAGAAACTAGTCGAAGGACAAAATAGATCTTTATTTATAGTTCTTTAGGCACGCTAGGACTTATTTTTTTTTTGCAAGAAACCCGAAAACATGCCTCATTTTAACGTTTTTACACAAGTGAGATACTAAATAGAGTATAAAATTTATTTTATGACATTGATTGCAGCTATTTATTGTATTCTTATGCTATTTTAACGCTTATATCATCTCCTGAATTAATTCAAAACTCAATTTTTCAAAGCCTGATTTCAAAGCCCTTTTATTAAATTGAAATTCATTCATCATTTCAAACAATTGTTCAATTAAAGCAACACTACTCAATGCAAACATATTACACATAAACTACTTGTTCAACAGCTTAAATCTAATTAGTTTATTTTTGTGTAGAAAATCACATACAATAATTTTGACATCGTACAACATGAGTTTTAACAATTTAATGGCCGTAAACCTTTTCAAAATTTCATATTTACTGCATCAACTCGAATGCTCTAGTATAGAATTGAGATTTCTTAAAAGCTCAATAGTTGATACATGCATAAAAATTAATGAGTGTTTTATCTTATATATATATATAAATGAGTGTTTTATAAAAACATATAAAAAAGCATAGTTGTTTCACAAAGTTGCATAAATTTCACTTCAAATGGCGCGTGATTTTTACAGTTGTCAATCAATTTAAAACCTTAAAAGTATACTAAATAATAAACTTGATTAAATGCATTCTTATACTTTTTATTATATGTTTGTTTTAAATCGAATTTTTTTTTTTACCATATCTCCTCCCTAATCTCAAATATCATAAAATTCAATTTTTCAGTCAAAAAATGAGGCCTTTACTAAGCTCTTTTACTGGAGTTATTTGGCCTAAATTATCATAAAAAGGTTGTTCCTGAGCTTGCAAATCAAGTTTTCGGCTATTTTCCAGAAAAACTAAAATTGTGATTTATCGCAATTATCTAAAATTTTATTTGCAATAAAAAAAAAGACTCTATTATAAGTATTTTAAATTGCATATGGTTAATTAATACATTTTTTTGAAGTTTCACTACTATAAAATTATAGATATGATGATACAATTATAGTAGTGAAACGCTCATTAAAAGAAGGAAAGAAAACATACTAATATTTTTGTTTATACAAAATTGTTATGCTTCATTCCTATTATATTCCCGTTGTTCAATTATCTAAGAAATAAAATATTATCTAAGAAATAAAATATTATCTAATATATAAAAAAAAAATTTTTTTTCTAATTATTTTTAACCATGGATTATATTTACTTATTTCTATCAAATCTTCAGTTAATTTACCATTAAATACCTAGATTTGGTACTCAATAATAGTACAAAAGTATTTTTAATTTTGGTTCAAGAGGAAGCTTAGTAATATTAATAAAAATAATGTATACACATAATTGATAAAAGCACAATCTGCCTAGTCTGGGTATACACTATAAGATACAAGCTTCTTCATAATATTCATGTATATTCCACCTTCAACATTATTTAATCCACGTATGCCGCGGTAAAAGGGCATTCCATAGGAACCTATTTCAAGCCTATATTAAAGCAAAATTTCTATAGGATCAGAGAACTAAACAAGCCTTATACAGTATCTCAAGGAGCATGCTTAGCAGCAAATCTTGCTTGTTTATCGAACAGTTTTGTACCTGTTTGAATGCATTTAATATCAACATAGTTTATAAAAAATACTCATACAACAGACTTCGATTCCTCTGTGCAAAAAACATACCGTCAAGCTCTTTTCTATAATCAGCCTGATTTCACTAGCAAAGTCTCTTTCCATTTTTGCTGACGTTGCTCTTCATCCCTATCGGAAAGGACCCATATACCATCAAATTATTTCAAAATTAACTTCGAATCACAATTTCCTTGACGAAAAGTCCATCATAAAGACGTCCCTCAAACTTTTATGCACACTTTACATATAATATGCCTGATTTAAGTCAAATTTACGTATTTGTATTATTAGGTTTTGCTTTCTAATTGCAATTTGTTACCTCATCAAATCTAGTGTTTTTTTTTCTTGCCTGAAAGGAAGGGCAGCCCTAAACAAAGACATACCAAGGCGTTAACTTCTTTAACAAAATGAAAAGTTTTGATACAAAAATTAATTTTGATGCCTAGAACTTTTTTCTTGATCATAAGAAAGCGCTGTGATTTGGGCATTTTCGCCTTGACAGAATACAAGCAAGGCTACTATTGAAAATCCCTAAAATTTCAAGTAGTGATACTATAGTAACTACCACTTTGTTCAGATCAAGTGTATTTAATTGTGTGCTTTTTTTTTTGTTTAAATAAATGCAATATTCATAGATGTTGTATTTTTAGTTGTTTTCAATAAAAGTAGACAAAAAACTATAGGCACACTTTGGCGACGATTTTTTTCAATGCACAGTAAATTGTAAAATATGCCCATCAAGATTATTACTGTGTAAAAGATGTGTTCCTACTTCCATCTAATAAAGTTGGCTTATTAAATTTCTTTTTCTTTATCTGTTCTAAATAATAATAATAATAATAGTAACCATTCAATTCGTGAGTTACAATCGTTCATTAAGCAGGTCAAAGCTTAATTCAGCAAATAACAACAATAACAACACAAAATTCTAAAATGACTACGGCTGAAAACACAACAACCAATAGTCATAAATTAAATAAAAAACCTCCCAAATATCGTGAAATGACAACTAAAAATATTTTTGAAATTATACGAAAAAACTGTTATTTTCAATAAATAGGATAACCATCAATTCAAGTTGGAAGACATACATAACTCCTTC
This sequence comes from Mucor plumbeus, assembly GCA_016758945.1. Classification (NCBI taxonomy): domain Eukaryota; kingdom Fungi; phylum Mucoromycota; class Mucoromycetes; order Mucorales; family Mucoraceae; genus Mucor; species Mucor plumbeus. The sequence goes on from JAEPRC010000146.1 coordinate 66,227, forward strand.
AAAGACAAACTGCAAGAATGAATAGTGTCTTAAACATGAGAATGCCGGGACTAGTTTAAAAGCGGCTTGCTTGAACGCAAAGAAGTAGTTGTGCTAAAGATGGTTCTTTGCAAGAATACAAACATCTCATGTTCATTCGCGCAAAACCTTGTCTCATTCATTATATATGTAATGATTTGATCCATTACATTCTTACTTAAACCCAATTATTATATAATCAACTCCCAAGTTATATAAATACCAATAATCTATGCAGACTAAATGAACATTAGTGAATTTATCTGTTTCTTTCTTCCCTTTATATATTTATAACCCCATTCCAAATAAATATACTTTATTACTCAATTATCATTGATACTTATAACCAATTGCTATATAATCCAATATAGTCCAATCATAGGTATTAATCGTATAGTAGTAATAGCAATTACAATTAGTAACATTAACCTCTTTTCCCCAAATCATAGAATCAAAGTCAATTTTATAATTCACATATTATATATCCAAATTGACAACCCCTTGATTATATAGATTTATTACAATATAGATACTATAAAAAAGTTATTTCATTGTCCCTTGTAGATTCATCTGTCTCTTTAGTTTTATTTATTTGCTAGTAAAAAGCACAGCTGTGAAAAAATGAAACATAAAACACTTGAAAAATATGTATGCAAGATGTAATCTATTATTTTAAAATAAAATAAAAATTACTAATGAATATCTAAATATTTTGTTATCTATACTAACTGTCTAAATTAAAGGAACGAGAAATATACAAAATATGGAATATTGATGCTGGCCAACAAATCTCTAGAAAGTTTGATTGAATGAGTTGATAAATTATGTAAATTAGAGATGTTGTCGAAACTTGCTTGTACTAGTAAATTTGGCTTGCAAAATGCGACTCAACAGCAAGATTGGCTAAAGATATAACTGGTTCTAAAATGGTTAAATAACTTTTAACATCGAACACAGCTAAAATTTAACGTGTAGGAATTCACTAAACAAAAAGAGGCAACAAAGTAGTCATTAAAACAACATCAGCATTGTAAATTTAATTAGCTGTTGTTATTTATTATAAAAAAAATTATTTGAAAGAAACATAATAACATAATGCAGAGGAGATTAATAATTATACCACACCACCAAGGCAAAAAAAAAAAAAACCTATTGTTGTATGAATTTAATAAAATTCTCTACCGGCATGCAACATATTGCATAACTAAAATAATATTAAATACAAATAAAGAGATGTTATAAAACTTTTTCTCCTTGAATTTAATAAATGTAATTCCTTATTCCTCATAATAAATGTACAAGAAACTTTCATAAATTCAAATATAATAGTATTTGAATTGAAAAATTATTTTACTACAATACCTTGTTTCAATTTACAATGAGTTGTTCCATTTGTAACTACTATATTTTCTGGTTTAAACATCCCATACATACTATTTTGCATTGCAAAAAATAACAATTTCGGCGAAGTTTCTCTGAATTTTCTGTGAATTTTCATACGTTTTAGGTGTGGCGGTGATTTAAAATGAAAACTTTCTAATGATGAAAAAATCGACAAAAACAATCCTAAATTTTTAAAATGCAAAATTCACATCGAAAGTGTATAGTAAACTGGCTAGCTTTATTAATTAAACTCAACATAAAATTTAATTTTACAACTAATTATATAATTATTGAAGATGCTTATCGCCAAAAATTTTGCAAAAAAAGTAAAAACATAAAAATTAGTTTTTAGTAATTTTAAAAATACTTTTATAACAAAGTTTTAAAGTCATTGTTACAAACAAATAATGCAAAAAAATATCTATTATTGGAGGTATTATTTGTCTTTCTAGCTCTATTTTTCATAGAGTTATTAGCTTTTTTTGAAAAAGCTAAATTTTGGACGAGGGTATACAAGGAGAAATTGATGATTTTTTCGAGATTGATTTTATAGTAAAATATGATAAAACTAAATAAAAGAATTATTTTTGGCTTATAAACTATGTGCTTAAACGGTTGCTATCTCGAGTTACAGTCCATTGAAGTTGCGTTTTTGTACGCTTTTAATGGAGATAGCTTTATAAGTAACATATGAGCTTCATTGAAATTTTTGCTAGATTTATTTTTTCCCTTTATATGTCTGTTTTAAAATATTACTCTTTGAGGTTGCTTTAAAATTGCAAGAGTTATCAACTGAAAAGTAAATTTTGTGGCAATTTTCTCAGTATTTTAAAATCAAGTCTGCATAAAACGGATGTTGATAATTTAAGGCCAGTAATTTGAGCTCGATACTTAGCAAATATACTTTTTGAAGGGATTTTTTTGCTACAGCCTTTAGGATAGCTTTGTAAAATGTGTTCTAACATACGCACGCACTTTGACCTCCTGGGCGCTCATATGAGAGCTTCTCAGACATTTTGAATTATTCTTAAAGTTTATGAATAAAATACAATTCAAAAAGACAATAATGTATCGGCTTTTCCAACTGTATATAATAAAAACTAAAAGAAGTCTGAAGTTTATTAAGTTATAAAAGTAAGATGAAGGGTGGTCTTTTATATCAGTTCATTATTTACTACTGAAAATATAACTATAGAATAGAACCAATAGATCAATATGATAAGTATTTACCTATATTGATTTAATAAATCAGTAAAACATTACGTTGAGCGCTTTCCCTAGTTGACATGTTTCACATTTAGTATTTGTCTTGTTCTTGTTTAATTTGTTGATAGAAGAGGTCCGTTCCTGGAGATCTAATAATTATATTAATAGCGCGGCCGCCTATTAATATTGAACTTGACATGATTTAATTGTGCTAATGAGCCACATAGAAAAGTAAAATATCCGTAGTTGATACTCCCTTCCGAAGTATCGGTTATACTATGGATTTGCCCAAGCCACAGTCATAGTATCTTGAATATCAGGTTAGGATGTAGATTTGTAGAAGGTGATATGGAATACAACGTATTGTATAATTGTTCATTACTAATTATAAATGATACATCATCTTATTTTTATTTTGTTCGTTTTAAAAAATGTACATGAATTTCATTAACACTAACACTTTCTGTAATTAATTTATAGTTCGAGACGCTGTGTGGAATATGTACATATTTATCCACTATAGATCTCCATTATATATGATTCTCACTTAAAATGCCGTTGATATGAATAGACATTAAACTACCGAAGTTATATATGCTAATTCATATTAATATAAA